>NW_025558782.1:0-13895 GCF_020424385.1 Procambarus clarkii | reverse complement strand
TCTTTGATCATCAGTCATGAGATGAATTGGGGAAAAATTGAATATTGAAATGACGTAGGCACTTCAGAATCAAACCGCGCACGGAATGAAATGAAACGAAGTCGTTGCATCAAGGCTGAGTCATATTCGCTGAAAGTTGTGCAATTGTTGCCAAACAAAAAAATAGGTGTTGCTAAATTATATGTATCCCCATCCATATAGTTTTGACGAATCCACATTGGGGCATGACTGCTCAATTGCTTTAAAAACAGAGAATTAAGGGTTTTAGTCGTACTCAGTTCATCCATGTACCACATTCTAACCATTTTTCCACCTCTTCCTAAATCATGGGTCCGTTCTTGGAGACCCTTATGAGCTGTATGTACTGAGAGAATACCTGTCAAATCACCCAAGAGTTAGAGTAAGAGTATTTAATAAAGCAGTTTTTCCTGAATTTGAATCTCCAATACCCAAAGTTATCTTCTTGTCATTTTGTCGATGGCATGCTTTTACTATTAGTGAAAAAAAATAAATCATAGTAGTTGCATCATAGCAAAAGATCTGTGCTAGTGTTAACAAAATATCAACTAATTGACAATTACAATTAGGTTTCACTGGTTCACCAACATCATCTTTTCGTATAAACCGTCCATTTACCTTTAGATTTTCTTTTAAAATAGCATCTAGATGGTAAATACTTTCTTTGATTGGAATTTTACGATTTTTTATCCCATGACGGCATTCTTCAATGAGTCTATTAAGAAGATCTTGATATTTATTTTCTATATTAATATTTTCTGAAACTCGGTTTAGTGATTCTAAAGAAGTAACCATATGTTTTAGCACATAATATTTGACAAGTTGAGCTAATCTATTCATACCATCATTCCAAAATCGATCTATAAAGTTTATATGATATTGTTCACGACTAAGTAAGAGAATTTTATGTTTCTCTTCAACTGTCAACTTCTTATAATATTTCTTTTTTTTCGCTTTCGTAATGTAGAATATCTTTTAATATTGGATTACATTGCTGCATAAAAAAGGTAAATTTTGGTATGTGATCTAATAGTTTCAATACTTCACTTCAATCATAAATAGTTGGTCTTGTATCAGAATTTGTATTATTTGATGATTTGTACAGGGGAAGTGGTAGGATATAAAAAAATTGGTTCATCTCACTACTGCTACTGCCGCTGATGATATAACATTGAGAAGAAGCAATAAAATATCGAGGTATATCCAAGATTTTCATGTTTGCATAAAAACTCTTTATAGAATTTAGAAGACTATTCTGAATAAGACTTCGCTTCTTGTAATTATTATTATTATTATTATTATTATTATTATTTGTAGAATCAGTAGTTTTTTTTTTGGCTCTACCTTTGGCTGAAGGAGAAGGAAGGTTTGAGTTTGAATTCGATGAAGTAGAAGATGAGGTTATTGATGGAGAAGGCGACAACGGAGGAGGTGGTAATAAGTTGCTGTTGGATTGTAATGGTTTGGTGGTAAGGTAAGTGAAAGAAACATTTCATTTTCCAGTAATTGTGGTTGTTGTTGTTGTTGTTGTAGTATGCTATCAATTAAAATAATTTGACGTGCAATGTAAGCTAGGTCTGGTGCTAGTAAAGAAGAATTAATGTGATTATTAGCTACTGACCACTTCTTAGTAGTATTCTCCCAAACATTAATCTGGCGCGAATTCTTATCACATATAATAGGTTTATATATAGCTAAAAAATGTTTATATTCCGTTATACCAAAATTCTGTAGGAAAGAAAAAGCTATTATAATCCGAGGAATTTTAGTAGGACGTGAATTACTATTAGCTGATGGTACTACCCGATAAGTGTCACTGTCAAACTCTTCCACATTTATATTCATGACAAAATCCAATCTTTGGGAATCAATTTTTTCTACTAGATCAAAAGCTTCTTTCATTGATACCACATCACTAACAATTAGAAGATTTAGAAGACACAAAAATTATCCAATCTTCTAATTCTTCTTTTACTTGCTGGTGTTCCTGATATTGGTTAAGAAGATAGATGATTTCATAAAGTGGTCCAGTATCTAAGTGATTAAAATTTAAATCTCTAATTATTTGGGCTATAAAATAATTGTAGTCAGGAAATGTCATTCCCAGGGACTTTTGATGGGTCTTTTTACCATATAACAATGCTAAAAGATACAAGACAGTGTGACGATGTTGTTTACTCTGCAAACATAAACGGGTTATATGTTCAATGGTAAATGGCTGAATTCGTTTCAAGAAAGAATTGGTATCTCGACTGGTATTGCTACTGGCAACTGTTCCGCCAATAGATGTTTGCCTTAAAGGTTGAACTGTAAACACTTTTTCAATACGATTTGCTGTCATTTGTATTTTATCGTAGTCAAAGTTTGCCTCAGCGTCATTGTCATTTTCATTTGTAAGAAGAATCAGGTAATGTGGAATTTCGGTAATATGTATAAAACTATTTGGATATTTTTCAAGTATAATTAAGAGTTGGTTATTCTCTTCTTGTTGTTGTTCTTGAAAATGAAGAGATTTATATATAGAAAGTTTATATTCCTTTCTAAGTGTAACAAAAAATAAAACCCCTATAATTTTATTGATAATATTGTTAACATTGGAAAACATGAAAAAATCTTCTTCTGTTATATCTGGTATTTTTTCTTCATCTCTCTCCCTAGAATTATCATAATTTTCATATATAGTAAAAATAATTTTCGGCGTCATCAATATTTTCTTTGCTTTGCATAAATGTTTGAACATTTTTCTGAAAAACATCCAGAGCATATGTATCATCATCCAACCCGATAATAGTTGGGAATCCTCTAATGGATGAAGGTTCATGATATTTACAAATATTAAATAAGTCAAAAACTTCACCCATACTTGATAAAATATATGAGGGTAGTGAGTTTGACATATCGTAAATATTATTTTTGTGGAAAACCGCATGTGGTAAATAAGTGCAGTCCATTTCGTTTAAAGGTGTTTGCAGTTGAATTTTTTGAGAGCCAAAAATACTATAATTGGTAGTAATATCTACCAGGGTAGGTAAGAGTTCTTTGCATGAATTGGACATTAGGGCTGTTACGAACCCGCATCCAGCGTCCGAGTACGGAGCAGTGACGACCGCGCCATCTGTGGGTCAGCTCCCGAAACCCCAACCAAATGGACGACGACACCTGGCGAGGACGGGATGTATTGGCCTCGAGGGCCAGTTTCTAGTCCTATTCAGCACTCAACACCGCCGCTGCTGACCTCTGGTGAGGTGTTGCTAAGACTACAACGCCATCTATGGAGTGGATATGTCGGGCGTTTGTGTCTGAGCCTGTAAGTGAGGTGTTTTAGTGTCCCTGTTATTGATGACGTGTCTGCTTACAGAGTCGACCTGGGACTGCTGTGATGGAAGTTGAGTCAGTCTACCCGAGGCAGCCGTCCCCATACCTTGTGCTTTGCTGTAGCAGCTGTGAAGTCGCTTCCCGGAAGAACACTGTGGTGTTACCCTGCCAGTGGAGTGGCAGTAGAAGGATCATCATACCCGGGACCGACTGCTGGAGAAGATTATCCACTGGGGTACTGAGGACAGGAGAGTGATTTGTGGTATCACACGAGGCTCCTGACTAGGGCGCTACCCTAGTATCGTTCGTGGAGTGGCCTGACCAGCGTGGCTGATCCAGAACCTGCCAGCAGACCTGCTGGACTTGTGGTTGACGGCCTCCACGGCGGTGTCCCCAGTGGACCTGTGTTTTGGCTGACCTGTGGCCAGGGTAGACTCAGCTTGGTCAAAGGATTCGTCAGGAGACCACGAAAGCACCGAGGACTCAGCACCGAGAAGTTGGATCCAGAGTCTTCAGCAGAAGACGATTGTGTATTTCCCCTGTACAGTGTTAATATCCCTCCCCCTGTGCACTCTTTTATATATACTATTTATTTGGTGGTGGTAACAATTATAGTCTTAAGTTCTTAACTTTCTTTCCCTTCCCCCTTAATTTCTTGCATCAAGGATCACATCCCTTGAAAGCCACTACCGGCTTGGGGTCGGATACAACTTCCTCTAACAACATCAGAGTAAGAACCCCGTTGCGTCCCGAGAGGGCCGTAACATAATTGGCATCCCCAGCGGGATCCGTCCCCTTGTTAAGTATGTTTGACAGGGGTGGTGAAGTGGCGTAATCCCTGTAAATAACTCCCCCTGTGTTTGACGATTCTGACGTTATACGTCCTGTGCGGTGCTAAGAGTGACAAAGTGCGATATTGTGCAGTGCGGTGCTCGCTGTGATTAAGCGATTAAGTGCAATATTGTGTAGTGCGGTGCTCAGTGATTCAGTGCAATATTGTAGAGCGAAGTGTTCGCTGCGATTCAGTGTACTATTGTGTAGTGCGGTGCCCGAAGTAATTACGTGCAATATTGGCAAGTGCAGTGTTTGGTGCGATAAAGTGCAATATTGGCGTAGAACAGTGCTCGGTGCGTTAAGTGCTAACGTGTAAGCAGTGTGTTAAGTGTTAGTTGAGTGTTCCATCTGTGACAATGGCAGAAAAAGCTACCATCGATGATGTGGACGATGTTCAGGCTTTTCTGAACAGAGTGGACTGTCTTGCCAGATTAAAATATCTGAGCAAACCAGAGCTTGTACTAGTGAGCGCCTACCTGGAGATCAAGATCCGTGCCAGTGATTCCCATGTGGAGATCTTGTCCAAGGTTCACCGGCACTTGAAGGCAGAAGAGAAACAGGAAGGCGAGACTCCTAGTACAAAGGAAGGTGAGGAAATAGCTTCCACAGAAAAGGAAGATAAGGGCAGTGACATTGACAGTGATGCAGGTGAGCTTAATATTAGCTTTCTTACAGTCAAAATGCGTGCCCTAGAGATAAATCGCGAGATAGAGTGGAAGAAATTAGAAATGGAACGAGAATTAAAAGAAAAAGAATTGGCGATGAGGCGTTTAGAATTAGAAAGAGAAGAAAGAAGAGAAGAACGAGAAAGAGAAGAGAAAAGAGAGAGAGAAGAACGAGAAAGAGAGAGAGAAGAACGAGAAAGAGAAGAGAAACGAGAGAGAGAAGAACGAGAAAGAGAGAGAGAAGAACGAGAAAGAGAAGAGAAACGAGAGAGAAGAACGAGAAAGAGAAGAGAAACGAGAGAGAGAAGAACAAGAAAGAGAAGAGAAGCAGCGAGAGAGAGAAGAAAAAGAAAGACAGAGACAACATGAACTAGAAGTATTACGATTAGGCGGTGGTCGGAGGCCAACAACGGACACCAGCGGTTTCGATCTGGTAAGGAACATCAAAATGGTCCCCAAATTCAATGAGAGGGAAGTTTCGAAGTTCTTTGCAGCCTTCGAGAAAGTCGCGGCCTCATTGGAGTGGCCAAGGGAGAATTGGGCCATCATGATACAGTCAGTCTTGACTGGGAAGGCCCAAATCGCCTACTCCACGTTATCCCTTGACGACTCCGGCGATTATGACAAGGTGAAGAAGGTTGTGCTCATGGCATACCAATTGGTACCTGAGGCATACAGGCAGAAGTTCCGAAACCTGAAAAAGACCTCAGAGCACACGTTCACCGAATTCGCCACAATCAAGGAGCGACTTTTTCAGGAATGGTGTGCCTCTCGGAAGGTGGAGACCAAAGAAGACCTCAAGCAGCTTATACTGCTAGAGGACTTCAAGGATTGTTTGTCTGGAGACCTGAAGACGTACTTAGAGGAACAGCAGGTAGAGACCTTGAGTGCGGCAGCCACCATGGCTGAGGAATACATCCTGACTCATAGGCCGTCTGCTAAGTACGTCCCAAGGCATTACCAACGCCGGTTTGACAAACCTCAGGACGAAGAAGAAACTCCCGTCCCACGAAGCGCTAAGAAGACGCCCCCAAGTAGCCCTCGAAGAACAAGTCCTAGCAGTCCGAAACACCGGAGTCCAAGGAGGAATGTGGTGTGCTGGACTTTTGGGCAGAAAGGGCATGTAGCTGCTATGTGCCGAGGCAGAAGAGGTGGCGGCGCACGAAGGGAGGTGATGTTGATGAGCTGTGGAACATCACCAGCAGGAAACCAGTCTACGACTACGCAGGAAGAACCCAGATTGTTTTCCCCTCACACTTCAGGCGGGTACGTATCGAGTGATCATACTGGTAGATCAGGTGTAGTGCTCAGAGATAGTGGAGCAGCCCAGTCCCTGATCGTGAAGAACTCGTTACCCGAGCGAGTAAGTGTGGATGGGAGACCAGAGGTTGTCCTGGTTGGGTTTCCTAGAACGCAGTACATCGCCCCCTTAGTGCCAGTACATCTCGACTCGCCTTACTTCAGCGGCACATGCACGTTGGCAGTAGTCGATACCCTCCCTGTGGCTGGGATTGACGTGGTACTAGCCAACGACTTGGTGACAGATTGGAGCATCAATCTTCCCAAGGTCGCGGACGAGTCAGCCAGAACAGCAAGGTCTGAGGTAACGACGGGCCGTGGTAATGTCCAGGTAAAAACAGACCCGGATTTGAACATGTTTAATTTGTCCTCTCACCCGCAGATCGACAGTATTCTAACAGAGTCTCATGATTCTTCTCCCGACAAGGAACATGCGGTTACGATAGCAGAAGTACCTGAGCTAGAAGAGAGGCCTTGTGTGCAGGCACCCACGGATACCAACGAGTCTGGAGCGAAGGCGGAGGTGTACTTGCGGTATGGCAAGGTACAGCGTTCATGGAACTGGCCAGAGATTCCCCAGACGTCGGAGGTATGTGAGGTATGTGCGAAGGTTCTAGAGCCCTCTTCGGTCCAAACCAGGCTAATGGATGTAGCCGGCTATGGACATTACAGGCTCAGGAAGCTTATCCCTCAGGTGACCAAATGTTTCCTAGCAGTATTTTGTTTTATTCTCGTGTGTGGTCTCGGTAAGGATCAGTGGACGACCCGAAGGATGATGGCTCCCTTGAACATCGTGAAGAGATCCCAGGGATTAGAGACGTGTACTGCGAGTGTTGCAGTCGACGAAGGGACCTGGAAGGTGATGGTAGATACAGGAGGTACGAGAAATGATAATATGAGTGACTGTTTCCGACAGGTTGACACCCCCCGCATGATTGCTGAGCCTCAATACAGCGTTATACGGAACGTTGGTCGACCTGACGTGGGCAGAGCGAATGCCATCTTCGGTGTGCAAGCAGCCCTGTTGAAACTAGGTGTAAGCCTAGTAGAGGTGTATGCAGTAAGTATTGACTTACCCACTGTCGCTATCACTCTGAATTATCAGACCCCTGTATTCCAGGCGCCCGACTCCCTGAAGGACCGCCGGATCGGTACCAGAAATGCCGTCTGTGTCCAGCCATCATCGGTGCCACAACATAGGGAAGTGTCGAGTCGCCCCTCATTGTGTCTACACCGATCCTTACTCGAGAGAGGTGAGATGATGCCCCGGCTTGACATCACAGTGGAGACGTGGAAGATTACGTCAGGCAGGTCATCGCCTGCCATTTTCAAGTTCCCTTTGTGCCAGGGTTTCTCCTTAGTACAGTTCTGTGGACGAGACAGCCTCGCCGTTCCAGCTTACGGTATAAGGGAGTCTATTTGGAGTTGTGTCATCGTACTAATTTGGTTTGTCTTCTCTTTTATAGAACCCCAAACCAAATTCTTTTTGGTGGGGAGGTGTTACGAACCCGGATCCAGCGTCCGAGCACGGAGCAGTGACGACCACGCCATCTGTGGGTCAGCTCCCGAAACCCCCACCAAATGGACGACGACACCTGGCGAGGACGGGATGTATTGGCCTCGAGGGTCAGTTTCTAGTCCTATTCAGCGCTCAACACCGCCGCTGCTGACCTCTGGTGAGGTGTTGCTCAGACTACAACGCCATCTATGGAGTGGATATGTCGGGCGTTTGTGTCTGAGCCTGTAAGTGAGGTGTTTTAGTGTCCCTGTTATTGATGACGTGTCTGCTTACAGAGTCGACCTGGGACTGCTGTGATGGAAGTTGAGTCAGTCTACCCGAGGCAGCCGTCCCATACCTTGTGCTTTGCTGTAGCAGCTGTGAAGTCGCTTCCTGGAAGAACACTGTGGTGTTACCCTGCCAGTGGAGTGGCAGTAGAAGGATCGTCATACCCGGGGACCGACTGCTGGAGAAGATTATCCACTGGGGTACTGAGGACAGGAGAGTGATTTGTGGTATCACACGAGGCTCCTGACTAGGGCGCTACCCTAGTATCGTTCGTGGAGTGGCCTGACCAGCGTGGCTGATCCAGAACCTGCCAGCAGACCTGCTGGACTTGTGGTTGACGGCCTCCACGGCGGTGTCCCCAGTGGACCTGTGTTTTGGCTGACCTGTGGCCAGGGTAGACTCAGCTTGGTCGAAGGATTCGTCAGGAGACCACGAAAGCACCGAGGACTCAGCACCGAGAAGTTGGATCCAGAGTCTTCAGCAGAAGACGATTGTGTATTTCCCCTGTACAGTGTTAATATCCCTCCCCCTGTGCACTCTTTTATATATACTATTTATTTGGTGGTGGTAACAATTATAGTCTTAAGTTCTTAACTTTCTTTCCCTTCCCCCTTTAAATTTCTTGCGTCACGGATCACATCCCTTGAAAGCCACTACCGGCTTGGGGTCGGATACAACTTCCTCTAACAACATCAGAGTAAGAACCCTGTTGCGTCCCGAGAGGGCCGTAACAAGGGCAAAATCATAATAGGAAAGAGTTAGGTGGGGTATTTCAAGATGAAATCCTTGAGTAAACGTTTGTGATTTACCTAAAATATAAATTGGTAGCCAGTCTAGACCTAAATAATAAACAATATGAGAAACAAGTTCATATATGACATAATTTGTATTATAATAGATCTGTCCATCAACAATGGATGTTGTTAATTGTAACCATGACCCTGATTGTTTAAGTGTTAGATATTCTAGTACTCAGCTGTCGATAAACGAAATGATTCAAGAGTACACATTTTTTTTTAAATCAACATCCAAGATAAATGTATATAATCTAAACTAGGTAGACGTATGACATGGGAACCACTTATAGTGTTTGTCTCCCAAAATCTACGATATAATGATGAACTGTTCCATTTGTTAATAAAATCAAATCAATTTCTCTTCTCCAACACATATCTGTTAGTGATCCAAAACCATATAAACTCGTCTTATTTTTTCTGATGAAGTACAACTTATAGTTTGAAGATCACAAGTTATTTTATTAAAAGTCAAAGTATTGGGATTGATATGTGAGTCTTGATAAGTTCGTTTTAACGGATCATATTTTTGAAAAGTGGATAAGTATAATATCGATCATTTCATTTTAAAGAGCAACATAGTGAAATTGTAGTATACTTATAGATGGGAAAATCTTTTTTTTTTTTTTTACTTTAAAATAATATACGTCGTCTTTAGCTAATAGGGAAGCTTTTGTGAGACATTGGTCGAAAGGAATTTTGGTATTGACATTGCTCACGATATAGTGTCCATTATCCATACAAGCACATATGGTGGCTATTAAATTTGTTTCCCCAACATAATAATAGGAAATCCTCCATTTAAACATTTATGGTCAGTGTCATAATTACAAACACTATTAATGCAAGTAACTCCTAAAGAAGAAGAGCAAAATGTTTGACAGTTTTCATTTTTCTGGCATGCTATATTGTTAATAGTTACAATCCATCTCTCTTGTAATCTTTCATATGGAGGGTGTGACATTAATATTAAATTAGAGTCTTTCTTGGATTATTACTCATATTTTTCTTATAAATGTAATTTAATATTATGAATAAAAATTAAACTATAAATATAATATAAAGTCTATTATTTTTTTCTGACCACAGATAACAGATAAAAATACATTCGCCAATTGAACAAGACACTTTCAATTACTAATTTGAGTATGTTAAGAGGTGGGCGTTGTTTTTTTGTATTTAGTTTTCGATCATGGATAATAGCCCTTCTAAATTCTCCATGATAGATGTTGGAAATGGCATTAATGTTGACAATATATAATGATTTTAAAAGACGTGTCAAACGACCATTTCCATCTGAAAAAGGATGGAGAGTAAGCATTTCTAGGATAAACCATGAAATTAATTTAAAAATCCATTCAAATTCTTCCTCTGGCCCTAAAAATGTGAATATTTTTTTGGGTCAATGTAGAATTGTAATTGTCCAAAATAGCCAAAAATACGATTTTCTCCATCCTGAATTGAATGGATATGTGGATATACATACAAACCCTTGACACTTGTTTATTACTAATCTTTGTACAGCGTATATTGGTACTTACATAACCACATTTTTCGGGTGATAACACTCCTCTCATTAATATTTTGTGTAAATTTAAAACACAGTTTCAAGATCAATTAAACCTAATAAAGTGTACATATTGTAACAAACTAGGCTGTTGTAAGAATTATTCCAGAAGGTTCCAGAAGTTCGAGTAGGGACCTGACCTCCTCAACAACGCCCAGCCCCCTGGGAATTAGCAGGTCTGAGTCACAAATGGCGGGCATCTTTGTTCATAGCTGCGTATAATGAATCATCCTATAGTATTCAGTATTTAGAGAAAATTAGCCTTTATTCTTTTGCATTAAAATTGTATTGTATAATAGTAATGGATACAATATCAAGAGTATTCTAATTATTGAGTTTAAGTCCCATCAGGGACGTCACGAATCAGATCTAACTTTTAAGGCGGAGTGACCGGCGGTCATAGGTCATCAGGGGTTGACAGGTCTACTATTTCTCAAAGTTTAATAACAATTTGTGTGATCGGGAACAGCTCTGCCGTTAGATGTTTGTAATTTAATTCAGTAAAATAATTCAACCAGTCTGGATCAATTAAGTACAACAGAGGTTAATTGTTATAACTTAAACCTTGCTAGTAACTGGGTAGGACTTTGACTAGGCGGAAGGATACAATACTCTGTCTGGGGTAGTCCAGACAAGGAAAAAATCAGTGTGATCTGCCGAGCAGCTGGGAGAGGTCAAAACATCTTACCTCTCCCCAAGACCAGCCCAACACCGAGAGCTGGAAAACATAGAGGTATAGTTGCTATGGTTATGTATAGAAATAGTCTTCTCATTTGCCATTCAGGTCAAGTAGGGAGTGTTAAAGTGATAGGGAGTGAACACATTTAGATTTTGTTTTAGTTTTCTTTTAATAAATTAAATTGTTATTAATTTGCATTTTATTGTTTCCATTTGGTTATGTGTAAACTTGTCCTGGTCACGTGGTCCACACGAGGCAGAGTTGCATTGGGCGCCGATTCTAACATCGGATCGGAATTCATCATCCCCATCTAATTAATTCCACACTCAAGTTTCCGAGGTTATAAAACTACTAGTGGGGATCAAGCCCCCAAGGTTGATTAATTAGCGTGATCGATCCAGGCCTCGATCATGCTCTGTAGAGCTGGTCTGGTGGTGGCAGCATAGAGGCGACTCTAGGGTTTTGCTCAGAGCTTAGGTCACGTCATACTGGGTGTAGAATCCTAAGTCGGTCAATCGTCTTAGGACCACACCACGTGGAGTTGGCTTTGGTAAAAGTTTTGGAGTCCCTTGGTAGAGAATAATAAGTAAGAATACGGGTAGAGGGAGTAGAAAGAAGGAAGTAAAGAGAGAGAAACCCTAACCCGTGTTACAATGGTGCACAGCGGTGGTTTCAACAATTTGTTTGAAATTGTTGAAAGGCTCACGCGTCTAGCCGTTCGAACACGTGCGCGGATGCTAAGGAGACAGCCGCGGGCCAGGATTAGCAGTGCGCCCCACAAGTGCGTTTGAGTGGGGATTGACGAATCTTGGGTCATGCGGGCTGATATGATTAAGGTTAGTTAGTAAGATTAGGCTGTTAAAATTAGATTTATTGAAAAGGAGACCGCTCCGAGTTGATTGGACTGGGTACCATACTCGACCCATTGCAATTAATTCAGAGGTGTGGGGAGCCGCCATACTCTCAACAGCAGTTCCTTGAGGGCTGTCGGGGGCGGATATATCTGTGGGACGCCAGTAGATAGTCCGAGGGCGTTATTAGACGACCCAAAACGCTAGGAAAAAACGTAATCCGTGAAGGGCGTTGCGGCCTCCGAGGGATGGACTAGTAACTACCTAGCAGCGATTCAACAACTAAGTGATCGCACACTTAGTGGAGGTTGAGTCGTCCCTAGTCATAATTGTTGCTGAAAGCTGCTGTGTCGCTCTGTTGGAACCTAGATGGTGTGGCCTCTAGGCTAGGTGTGGTACGGCGAGCCGGTAGGAACGATTATAAGATTAAGTCGAGTGCATTTTGAATTAAGTATACTTAAATTTATAAAGTAATTTCAGTTTATTTGCGTTGTTCTAGATTAATTTTTTCCCCTAAATTCAATCCCCGGTTAAAATTTTTCCCAAGTGTTTAGCGTTTTCTTGCATATTAGGCTAAGTGCGTACGTTAAGTTTTGTTATTCCCTGTTGTATAGTCTAAGTCAGAGGCTTGTTGCTAGAGTGTAGTTAATCCTCTGGACTTAGGGCTATTGGTCGGTCACGATAGATAAGTGAAGGAGTTAAGGGATAGTAAGTTGCGTGTAAATGCTTAATAGAAATCCGTGGAATATTTCTAAGTATTTTGGGATAAGTTTCGGCTAAGTCAATGTCGGAAAGTCGTTAACTGTAATTAATTTGTATTCGTGGGTCACGTGTATGATCTGGGAGTCATTAGGACTCTCCAGTCGATGCGAGTGATAGTTTCTAGTTTTTACCAGTAAGACGGTAAAATTGTGTTTGTAGACTTAGAATTCTGTTTTCAGTAGAAACGTAGGTGGAAAATTTTCTAAGTCCAGCTTGGGCTAGAATCTGACTTTTTGGCGGAAATTCTAATTTTCAGGTTTCGTGTATATCCTAGGGTCAGTATTACTCTCTAGTGCGCGCAAGGGACGTAATTCTGTTCGTAAAGCATTAAACAGTGATAATTACATTTTTGCCGAATTTAGTTATTTTTCGAGAAAAATCGTGTCGTAATTTGTCAGAGTCCATTTGAGGTGAAAATCTCGGATTTTGACGAAAATTTGAATTAGTGAGTGTTGAAAACCGCCCGATGTGTCAGTATTGTTCTGCATACAACGTCAGTAGTAAATAATAACGTATTTAATATCTGGAAACGGAAAACCCAAATTTTTGTGAATTAAAGGACTTTTGTGATATTTGGGGTGATAGAAATTTTTTTTCACTCGGAGTCAGAAAAATTGGCAGAGTCCAGCAATTGAGTAAAAACGCAGTTTTTGATAAAAATTCAATTTTAGTAAGCATTTATAGGTCCTGGGTGTCTATATTAATCGCTAGAGCGGTTTATTAACGTAAAACTAGTTATTTTCCTTCAGAACAAAAATTTTGATTTTTCAGCGTTTAAGCGAAAAAGCGCGGGACTTAGTTTTTTCAGCGCAGCTGGTCCCGCTCCATCAGTCATCAGTGGCCACGCTGCTCACTTCAAGTGCGTTTAGTATTCAAGTACAGTAAATATTCTTTCTTACTCCATCACGAGTGCTGCGCGTTAGTTGCGTTATCATTTAAATTGTTTTATATAAATTAGATTCTTTAATTTTTTAACGTAAAGGACTTAGGTTTCAGCAATAGAACTGCGGGATATTTCACGGTCAGACACGAGTGCGGGGCAGACATTCATTGGATTCACTTCAGCGATTCTCTGGATAAATCGTTGTATTTCCTATTTTGGGAATTTAGTAGTTTTCTCTTAGAAAAGAGTTGCGATTTTTTTTTATTATTATTTGTGTAAGATCACGGTTGTAGTGAGTCCGGGTCGAGGGTGTACAAAAGGGTAGTTTAGAAGACGTGGCACACCAGAAACCTCAGAAAATGTTTAACCCAGGCAGTGACCAGTCAATAGGGCCAGTGGGGAGTGGAAGTGGAAGTGTAGAGGACAGCGCCTCGTCCGACCC
>NW_025558780.1:0-14151 GCF_020424385.1 Procambarus clarkii | reverse complement strand
AGATATGATACCCTCTGACGGACGACCCATAAACCCCGCCGTCTTTCTCATTGGTTATCGCCACCACGAGCTGCAGCCAATCAGGGCTCAGCTCTCATACATGTTAAACATACATCCCATCAGAGGCAAGAGTTGTGTTGTACGAGGCCTCCGAGACGAGGGAGCCTGGGGAGCTGCTGCTGGTGCTGGCGACGTTACTGCGGCAAGTTGTGCACCTCTCTATAATGTTACTTGCCTTATACACTCGATATTTTATACAGAATGTACGACAGACGTACGTACGTGTGTACTCACCTAGTTGTACTCACCTAGTTGTGCTTGCGGGGGTTGAGCTCAGGCTCTTTGGTCCCGCCTCTCAACCGTCAATCAACAGGTGTACAGGTTCCTGAGCCTATTGGGCTCTATCATATCTACACTTGAAACTGTGTATGGAGTCAGCCTCCACCACATTGCTTCCTAATGCATTCCATTTGTCAACCACTCTGACACTAAAAAAGTTCTTTCTAATATCTGTGGCTCATTTGGGCACTCAGTTTCCACCCGTGTCCCCTAGTGCGTGTGCCCCTTGTGTTAAATAGCCTATCTTTATCAACCCTGTCGATTCCCTTGAGAATCTTGAATGTGGTGATCATGTCCCCCCTAACTCTTCTGTCTTCCAACGAAGTGAGGTTCAATTCCCGTAGTCTCTCCTCGTAGCTCATACCTCTCAGCTCGGGTACTAGTCTGGTGGCAAACCTTTGAACCTTTTCCAGTTTAGTCTTATGCTTGACTAGATATGGACTCCATGCTGGAGCCGCATACTCCAGGATTGTTCTGACATATGTGGTATATAATGTTCTGAAAGATTCCTTACACAAGTTTCTCAAGGCCGTTCTTATGTTAGCCAACCTGGCATATGCTGCAGATGTTATCCTCTTAATATGAGCTTCAGGGGACAGGTCTGGCGTGATATCAACCCCCGGGTCTTTCTCTCTCTCTGACTCTTGAAGTATTTCATCTCCCAAATGATACCTTGTATCTGGTCTCCTGCTTCCTACTCCTATCTTCATTACATTACATTTGCTTGGGTTAAACTCTAACAGCCATTTGTTCGACCATTCCTGCAGCTTGTCCAGGTCTTCTTGAAGCCTCAAGCTGTCCTCCTCTGTCTTAATCCTTCTCATAATTTTGGCGTCGTCAGCAAACATTGAGAGGAATGAGTCTATACCCTCTGGGATCATTTACGTATATCAGAAACAGGATAGGTCCAAGCACAGAGCCCTGTGGGACTCCACTGGTGACTTCCCGCCATTCTGAGGTCTCACCCCTCACTATAACTCTCTGCTTCCTATTGCTTAGATACTCCCTTATCCACTGGAGCGCCCTACCAGTTACTCCTGCCTGTTTCTCCAGCTTATGCATCAACCTTTTATGGCGTACTGTTTCAAAGGCTTTCCGACAGTCCAAAAAAATGCAGTCCGCCCATCCTTCTCTTTCTTGCTTAATCTTTGTCACCTTATCGTAGAATTCTATTAAGCCTGTAAGGCAAGATTTACCCTCCCTGAACCCATGTTGATGGGTTGTCACGAAGTCTCTTCTCTCCAGATGTGTTACTAGTTTTTTTCTCACAATCTTCTCCATCACCATGCATGGTATACAAGTTAAGGACACTGGCCTGTAGTTCAGTGCCTCTTGTCTGTCACCCTTTTTAAATATTGGTACTACATTAGCAGTCTTCCATACTTCTGGTAGGTCTCCCATTTCCAGTCACCTACTATACACTATGGAGAGTGGCAAGCTAAGTGCTCCTGCACACTCTTTCAATACCCATGGTGAGATTCCATCCGGCCCAACAGCTTTTCTCACATCCAGCTCCAATAGGTGCTTCTTGACCTCATCTCTTGTAATTTCGAACCTTTCCATGGTCACCTGGTTTGCTGCCACCTCTCCTAGTACCGTGACTTCTCCCTGTTCTATTGTAAAGACCTCCTGGAACCTTTTGTTGAGTTCTTCACACACCTCTTTGTCATTCTCTGTGAACCTGTCCACGCCCACCCTAAGTTTCATCACCTGTTCCTTCACTGTTGTCTTCCTCCTGATGTGACTGTGTAGTAGCTTTGGTTCGGTCTTGGCTTTATTAGCTATGTCATTTTCATACCTTTTCTCAGCTGCTCTTCTCACACTAACATACTCGTTCCTGGTTCTCTGGTATCTCTCTCTACTTTCTGGTGTTCTGCTATTACGGAAGTTCCTCCATGCTTTTTTGTTCAGCTCCTTTGCTTTCATACATTCCCTAATAAACCACGGATTCTTCCTTTGCTTCTCTGTTTTTTCCTGTTGGGCTGGGACAAACCTGCTTACAGCCTCCTGACATTTTTGGGTGACATAGTCCATCATGTCCTGTACAGACTTGGTTCCGAGTTCTGTGTCCCAATGTATATCCCATAGGAATTTATTCATCTCCTCGTAGTTTCCCTTTCGGTACGCCAGCCCTTTGTTTCCCAGTTCTTTTTTGGGGGTGATAATTCCTAGCTCAACCAGGTACTCTAAGCTCAATACACTATGATCACTCATTCCCAAGGGGGCTTCCAACTTAACTTCCCTTATATCCGACTCATTTAGGGTAAATATCAGATCAAGCAAGGCTGGTTCATCCCATCCTCTCGTTCTTGTCGGTCCCTTAAGAACAAGAACGTGTGTGTGTGTGTGTGGGGGGGGGGGGGTGTATGGTAAACGGGTAGGGTTAGTGTCGGACACCTCCGGTAACATCATCTAGTTGTCTATAATCGTGAACTTGATAAAAAGCATTCACGTGTTGGCACACGTGACCCCCCCCCCCCCCCCCCCACCTCTGACTGTCCCTCAGTACCACGCGTATTAAGACGACCACCACCACAGGTACTGACAAGAACACACAGCTACCAGCAACACCAACACACACAGCTACCAGCAACACCAACACACACACAGCTACCAGCAACACCAACACAACACACAGCTACCAGCAACACCAACAACACACAGCTACCAGCAACACCAACACAACACACAGCTACCAGCAACACCAACACAACACACAGCTACCAGCAACACCACCACAACACACAGCTACCAGCAACACCAACACACACAGCTACCAGCACAACACACAGCTACCAGCAACACCAACACACACACAGCTACCAGCAACACCAACACAACACACAGCTACCAGCAACACCAACAACACACAGCTACCAGCAACACCAACACAACACACAGCTACCAGCAACACCACACACACACAGCACCAGCAACACCAGCAACACACACAGCTACCAGCAACACACAGCTACCAGCAACACCACACAGCTACCAGCAACACAACACACAGCTACCAGCAACAGCCAACACACAGCTACCAGCAACACCAACACACAGCTACCAGCAACACCAACACACACACAGCACCAGCACAGCTACACAGCAACACCAACACACACACACAGCTACCAGCAACACCAACACACACAGCTACCAGCAACACCAACAAACACACAGCTACCAGCAACACCAACACAACACACAGCTACCAGCAACACCAACACACACACAGCTACCAGCAACAACACCACCACACACAGCTACCAGCAACACCACCACACACACACTACCAGCTACCAGCAACACACAGCACCAGCACAACACAACACAGCTACCAGCAACACCAACACACACAGCTACCAGCAACACCAACACACACAGCTACCAGCAACACCAACACACACAGCTAGCTACCAGCAACACCAGCAACACCACACAGCTACCAGCAACACCACCACACACACAGCTACCAGCAACACCAACACACACACAGCTACCAGCAACACCACACACACAGCTACCAGCAACACCAACACACACAGCTACCAGCAACACAACACACACACAGCTACCAGCAACACCAACACACACACAGCTACCAGCAACACCACACACACAGCTACCAGCAACCAGCAAACACACAGCTACCACAACACACACACACAGCTACCAGCAACACCAACACACACAGCTACCAGCAACACCAACACACACAGCTACCAGCAACACCACACACACAGCTACCAGCAACACCAACACACACAGCTACCAGCAACACCAACACACACAGCTACCAGCAACACCAACACACACAGCTACCAGCAACACCACCACACACAGCTACCAGCAACACCAACACACACACACAGCTACCAGCAACACCAACACACAGAGCTACCAGCAACACCAACACACACAGCTACCAGCAACACCAACACACACAGCTACCAGCAACACCAACACACACAGCTACCAGCAACACCAACACACACACAGCTACCAGCAACACCAACACACACAGAGCTACCAGCAACACCAACACACACACACCAGCTACCAGCAACACCAACACAACACACACAGCTACCAGCAACACCAACACACACAGCTACCAGCAACACCAACACACACAGCTACCAGCAACACCAACACACACAGCTACCAGCAACACCACACACACAGCTACCAGCAACACCAACACACACAGCTACCAGCAACACCAACACACACAGCTACCAGCAACAGCAACACACACAGCTACCAGCAACAGCAACACACAGCTACCAGCAACACCAACACACAGCTACCAGCAACACCAACACACACAGCTACCAGCAACACCAACACACAGCTACCAGCAACACCAGCAACACACAGCTACCAGCAACAGCAACACACAGCTACCAGCAACACCAACACACAGCTACCAGCAACACCAACACACACACAGCTACCAGCAACACCAACACACACAGCTACCAGCAACACCAACACACACAGCTACCAGCAACACCAACACACACACAGCTACCAGCAACACCAACACAACACACACACACAGCTACCAGCAACACCAACACACACACACACAGCTACCAGCAACACCAACACACACACAGCTACCAGCAACACCAACACACACAGCTACCAGCAACACCAACACACACAGCTACCAGCAACACCAACACACACAGCTACCAGCAACACCAACACACACAGCTACCAGCAACACCAACACACACAGACCTACCAGCAACACCAACACACACAGCTACCAGCAACACCAACACAACACACACCACCAACACACAGCTACCAGCAACACCAACACACACACACAACACACAGCTACCAGCAACACCAACACACACAGCTACCAGCAACAGCAACACACACAGCTACCAGCAACACCAACACACACACAGCTACCAGCAACAGCAACACACACAGCTACCAGCAACAGCAACACACACACAGCAACAGCTACCAGCAACACCAACACACACAGCTACCAGCAACACCAACACACAGCTACCAGCAACACCAACACAACACACACAGCTACCAGCAACACCAACACACACACAGCTACCAGCAACACCAACACACACACAGCTACCAGCAACACCACCACACAGCTACCAGCTACCAGCAACACCAACACAGCACAGCTACCAGCAACACCACAACACACAGCACACAGCTACCAGCAACACCACACACACTACCAGCAACCAGCAACACACAGCTACCAGCAACAGCAGCTACCAGCAACACCACCACAACACAGCTACCAGCAACAGCAACACACACAGCTACCAGCAACAGCAACACACACAGCTACCAGCAACAGCAACACACACAGCTACCAGCAACAGCAACACACACAGCTACCAGCAACAGCAACACACACAGCTACCAGCAACAGCAACACACAGCTACCAGCAACACCACCACAACACACAGCTACCAGCAACAGCAACACACAGCTACCAGCAACACCACCACAACACACAGCTACCAGCAACACCACCACAACCACAGCTACCAGCAACACACACAGCTACCAGCAACACCACTCACCGAGCTACCAGCAACACCACAGGGCTACCAGCAACAGCAACACACAGCTACCAGCAACAGCACAGCTACCAGCAACAGCAACACACACAGCTACCAGCAACACCAACACACAGCTACCAGCAACACCAACACACAGCTACCAGCAACACCAACACACAGCTACCAGCAACAGCAACACACACAGCTACCAGCAACAGCAACACACAGCTACCAGCAACAGCAACACACAGCTACCAGCAACAGCAACACACACAGCTACCAGCAACACCACACACACACCAGCTACCAGCAACAGCAACACACACAGCTACCAGCAACACCACCACACACAGCACCAGCACACAGCTACCAGCAACACCACCACACACAGCACCACACACAGCTACCAGCAACACCACCACACACAGCTACCAGCAACACCACCACACACAGCACCAGCAACACAGCTACCAACAGCAACACACACAGCTACCAGCAACAGCAACACACAGCTACCACCAACACCAACACACAGCTACCAGCAACACCAACACACAGCTAGTGTGGAATCACTAGCATCCACGCATCACTGAATTCACCTCTGGATGAGGTGAATTCAGTATTTTCTCAGATTCTCTTCCACACTTTGGCACTTTGGGTTTGCTTTAACTCCCTTTGGGTTAGACCAATTCTAATATATAATAAAGCATAATATTACAATAGTGAAGCCGTTGGACCAATTACCAGTTATATTAACAATGTGTTAATTAGTGCAGCTAGCCTGAAATGATAAATTTGGTTGTGTAATATCATTAGTCATGAGTTTTAGAGAGTGAATTATAATTAATTATCCTCTTGTTGCTCGACACTGACTTGTGTAGTTAATGTGATAAGCCGCTGTTCGTTAAGAGTTATTTACTGCAGTGAGAACGTTATAGAGATGAGACAGATTGTTCCCAGAGTCGTTTATTAAAACATTCACCCAGTGAGTAAAGTCCAGGGCTTGTTCTGTGTAGGTCCTTGGCTGCCCAGTCACTAGATGGGATTCTCCCTAAAATTCAATAATCCCCTTGTATGATGAGCTAATTTAACTATAGTTATATAAACATTTCAGTTCAATATTGATATCCCCCCTCCCAACCATTCCCTTTTTCATCAATAACTTAAATCAGAAGTGTTGGAATACACAGCCCCACTGTGGCTCCCACACCTTCCTCAACACTCACATAACATACACAAGAACAATGATATGTCACTAAATTTATACGGGAAATTGGAAGCCCGAGCTGAGAGAGATGGAGGTGTGTATGACACTAAGAGCCACACACTAAGTCAACAACAACTTGTATCAAGACCCACAGAACAAGGCACCAGAGGGAACACTGAACGAGGCACCAGAGGGGAACACTGAACGAGGCACCAGAGGGGAACACTGAACGAGGCACCAGAGGGGAACACTGAACGAGGCACCAGAGGGGAACACTGAACGAGGCACCAGAGGGGAACACTGAACGAGGCACCAGAGGGGAACACTGAACGAGGCACCAGAGGGGGAACACTGAACGAGGCACCAGAGGGGAACACTGAACGAGGCACCAGAGGGGAAACACTGAACGAGGCACCAGAGGGGAACACTGAACGAGGCACCAGAGGGGAAACACTGAACGAGGCACCAGAGGGGAACACTGAACGAGGCACCAGAGGGGAAACACTGAACGAGGCACCAGAGGGGAAACACTGAACGAGGCACCAGAGGGGAAACACTGAACGAGGCACCAGAGGGGAAACACTGAACGAGGCACCAGAGGGGAAACACTGAACGAGGCACCAGAGGGGAAACACTGAACGAGGCACTAGAGGGGAAACACAACACAAGGCACTAGAGGGGAAACACAACACAAGGCACTAGAGGGGAAACACAACACAAGGCACTAGAGGGGAAACACAACACAAGGCACCAGAGGGGAAACACAACACAAGGCACCAGAGGGGAAACACAAAAGGCACCAGAGGGGAAACACAACACAAGGCACCAGAGGGGAAACACAACACAAGGCACCAGAGGGGAAACACAACACAAGGCACCAGAGGGGAAACACAAAAGGCACCAGAGGGGAAACACACAAGGCACCAGAGGGGAAACACACAAGGCACCAGAGGGGAAACACAAAAGGCACCAGAGGGGAAACACAAAAGGCACCAGAGGGGAAACACAAAAGGCACCAGAGGGGAAACACAAAAGGCACCAGAGGGGAAACACAAAAGGCACCAGAGGGGAAACACAAAAGGCACCAGAGGGGAAACACACAAGGCACCAGAGGGGAAACACAAGGCACCAAAGGGGAAACACACAAGGCACCAGAGGGGAAACACACAAGGCACCAGAGGGAAAACACACAAGGCACCAGAGGGGAAACTGGAGAAGTCACCAAGTTGCAGAGAGGTAAGAAAGTATTCGTTCAACGTGTAGATGGGTGGAATGAACTTAAGAAATTATTATAAAATAAGAGACAAAATTATGAGACATTGACAGCAAATTTGCATAAGATGCCGTATAACACACACGCACGCACGCACACACACACACGGACTATATTTAGATTAGGTGAAGTTAGTAACTTAGATTTGATTCAAAATACACACAATGCATATCCTAAGTGTTGAATTGATTACATCTACGAAGGTAAAACAACTTTATCGAAATTTTCAGTATTAAGGAAATTTGGCTCACTGGGCAACTGTGTCTAAAAAGCTCAACATTGGAATATATAATACACATACACATATACATATAATGAGAAACTCATACTTTCACTGAACATTATTTTTAGCAGCTGAAGCCAAGGTGTCAGAGTCGGCTACCGGTGACCACTGGACGCTAACTAGGCCGAGTATTTATACAAGGTTAATGACCGAGAACAATATAGGTGACGGAATGGTAGTGTTGGTCTACCTTATATTGACATGTACTTATGGATTGATTTCCTAGTACTGCTTCGAGCTAGGAAGCACTTACAATGAACCAGTCACACACGTGTCAGCCTTCATGAGTCAAGGGATGAGTCACGACTCCACCAGTCCACTACACGGTGAGGGCGTCAATACAAGCACCAGTGCGGGCTCGCCATTATATCTCTCTCCCTCGAAATAGAAGCAGAGGAACCCTGCAGTCTGCAGTATCCTGGAATTCAATATTATATATACTTACCACCCCCCCCCCTTCCACAATACTACCAGCATCACCCCTCCCACAATACTACCAGCATCACCCCTCCCACAATACCACCAAATTCACCTGCAGCCCACTACCAAACCCCCTCCATCTCTTGCCCCCTACCTCTCTCCTTCCCCTACCACCACTTCCAGCATCTACCACCTGCAGCCCCAACTCCCACTCCCACCCCCACTCTTACCCTGCCACTCCGAGGATGGTGTTGGGAGCGTCCACCAGCGGCCACTCCTCAAGCGACGTATATCAACAGGATGGGAAACTCCACCTAACACTCGCAGCTGCCACGCCTCACAATTTAGCATAATTGCACAGATCCCAAGAGTATACTTCTCACGGTGGCAACGACGCAATACGGTACACCGTGAGGTTCATTCCTGAGATGGTACACTTAGTTTACCTCATCAATAATGATGCCACAATAACCTTCCCCACACGCAGCTTCGTGCGAAATGTAAAGCTCGTAAAAGTATTATTATTACTATACGAAAAACTAAAATAATGTTGATAATTGTGAACAAATCTAGAAACAAGTGTTCATATAAATAATTAAACACAGAAAACACTACACAATAACTAGGACACGAGAGCGGAAACTCCTCCCACAATGCTCCTGGCCACCACACACACACGCAGCACCTTCACCCATGTGTACACACACACGCAGCACCTTCACCCATGTGTACACACACGCAGCACCTTCACCCTTGCAGACACACACACACACGCAGCACCGTCACCCTTGCAGACACACACACACAGGCAGCACCTTCACCCTTGCAGACACACACACAGGCAGCACCTTCACCCTTGCAGACACACACACACGCAGCACCGTCACCCATGTGTACACACACACACACACACACACACACACACGCACGCACACACACACACGCACGCACGCACACACACGCACGCGCACACGCACGCGCACGCACAGCACCTTCTTCTTGAGGTTATCTTGAGATGATTTCGGGGCTTTAGTGTCCCCGCGGCCCGGTCCTCGACCAGGCCTCCACCCCCAGGAAGCAGCCCATGACAGCTGACTAACACCCAGGTACCTATTTTATTGCTAGGTAACAGGGGCATAGGGTGAAAGAAACTCTGCCCATTGTTTCTCGCCGGGGCCCGGGATCGAACTCGGGACCACAGGATCACAAGTCCAGTGTGCTGTCCGCTCGGCCGACCGGATCCCGGCAAGAGTCTTGAACCTTCACGTGCGCGCGCGAGAGAGAGAGAGAGAGAGAGAGAGAGAGAGAGAGAGAGAGAGAGAGAGAGAGAGAGAGAGAGAGAGAGAGAGAGAGAGAGAGAGAGAGAGAGAGAGAGAGAGAGAGAGAGAGAGAGAGAGGAGAGAGAGAGGAGAGAGAGGAGAGAGTGAGTGAGAGAGAGAGTGAGAGAGAGAGTGTGAGAGAGAGTGTGAGAGAGAGTGTGAGAGAGAGTGTGAGAGAGAGTGTGAGAGAGAGTGTGAGAGAGAGTGTGAGAGAGAGAGAGAGAGAGTGTGAGAGAGAGTGTGAGAGAGAGTGTGAGAGAGAGTGTGAGAGAGAGTGTGAGAGAGAGTGTGAGAGAGAGTGTGAGAGAGAGTGTGAGAGAGAGTGTGAGAGAGAGTGTGAGAGAGAGTGTGAGAGAGAGTGTGAGAGTGAGTGAGTGAGTGTGTGTGTGTGTGTGTGTGTGTGTGTGTGTGTGTGTGTGTGTGTGTGTGTGTGTGTGTGTGTGTGTGTACGTACAAGTCGAAAAGTAGACGTAAGAGTCTAAATGGTCTACAGATTTCCACACTAGTAAATTATAAACCCCTTCACCTCAGTAGATCCTGACCACCAGCTCAGGCAACCAATAAGGAATCACAAGAAACTGGAACCCAAAGGCAGATATTACTCCGCTCTGATGCGTGCGGCTAACATACATCTAAATTAGACAAGGGAATTAAGACCAGGTTCTACCTCGGCCGTCGTCTTATCTTTGGGCAGCTCTCAGAGACTGTGGCCCCCCAGCCACACCACTTGGGCAGCTCTCAGAGACTGTGGCCCCCCAGCCACACCACTTGGGCAGCTCTCAGAGACTGTGGCCCCCCAGCCACACCACTTTGGCAGCTCTCAGAGACTGTGGCCCCCCAGCCACACCACTTGGGCAGCTCTCAGACTGTGACCCCCCAGCCACACCACTTGGGCAGCTCTCAGAGACTGTGGCCCCCCAGCCACACCACTTGGGCAGCTCTCAGAGACTGTGGCCCCCCAGCCACACCACTTTGGCAGCTCTCAGACTGTGGCCCCCCCCCCAAGCCACACCACTTGGGCAGCTCTCAGACTGTGACCCCCCCCAGCCACACCACTTGGGCAGCTCTCAGACTGTGGCCCCCCCCCCCAGCCACACCACTTGGGCAGCTCTCAGACTGTGGCCCCCCCCCCAGCCACACCACTTGGGCAGCTCTCAGACTGTGGCCCCCCCCCAGCCACACCACTTGGGCAGCTCTCAGACTGTGACCCCCCCCCAGCCACACCACTTGGGCAGCTCTCAGACTGTGCCCCCACCCCCAGCCACACCACTTGGGCAGCTCTCAGACTGTGGCCCCCCCCCCCAGCCACACCACTTGGGCAGCTCTCAGACTGTGACCCCCCCCAGCCACACCACTTGGGCAGCTCTCAGACTGTGACCCCCCCCAGCCACACCACTTGGGCAGCTCTCAGACTGTGACCCCCCCCAGCCACAGTCTCAGAGCTCGTTTCCAACATTTCTATCATATCTTGTTAGATCTTGTATTCCTTTAATCTTACCCTTACCTCATCTTATTAGTTTTTTCCGTGATCTTCCCCTCTTTCGTATCATCGAAATCCTCACACTCAGTGTCCTCATACTCCTCCCCCCCCCTTCCTTATCCCGTGATTACTAGCCAACTAGCTCATACTAGTATTAAACCATCCCTGCTGCTTTATACACTAGCCAACTAGCTCATACTAGTAGTAAACCATCCCTGCTGGTTTATACACTAGCCAACTAGCTCATACTAGTAGTAAACCATCCCTGCTGCTTTATACACTAGCCAACTAGCTCATACTAGTATTAAACCATCCCTGCTGCTTTATACACTAGCCAACTAGCTCATACTAGTAGTAAACCATCCCTGCTGCTTTATACACTAGCCAACTAGCTCATACTAGTAGTAAACCATCCCTGCTGGTTTATACACTAGCCAACTAGCTCATACTAGTATTAAACCATCCCTGCTGCTTTATACACTAGCCAACTAGCTCATACTAGTAGTAAACCATCCCTGCTGCTTTATACACTAGCCAACTAGCTCATACTAGTAGTAAACCATCCCTGCTGCTTTATACACTAGCCAACTAGCTCATACTAGTATTAAACCATCCCTGCTGCTTTATACACTAGCCAACTAGCTCATACTAGTAGTAAACCATCCCTGCTGCTTTATACACTAGCCAACTAGCTCATACTAGTATTAAACCATCCCTGCTGGTTTATACACTAGCCAACTAGCTCATACTAGTATTAAACCATCCCTGCTGGTTTATACACTAGCCAACTACCGCCATTGGGTCCTTCCTCATTCACTGCTAACTTATATTAATGACGTATTTGACCAGTGCCAAAATTGCATTATACATCTTGCATAGTCGGCAATCAGTTTCACTCCTAATAGCTGCCTGAAACGCTGATCTAGATCACACAGGCCAGAGTCTTGAACCGTGTCCTTGGGAAGAGAAACACAGGTGCCAGGGTTCCAAACACAGGTGCCGGGCTTCCAAACACAGGTGCCGGGCTTCCAAACACAGGTGCCGGGCTTCCAAACACAGGTGCCGGGCTTCCAAACACGGAAGGAGGTTACGTGGACAAATTACAGGGTAGCATAGTGATATAAACTAGTAAGGGAGAGGGGTAGAAGGAATGAAATATCGCTTATACGACTCTGGGGATTGAGTTCCGCCATGTTCCACGCCCTATCAAAAGGATCTTGAAACGCCACCTATACCCCCCTCGCCGCGTCCAGGAATTCCACAGCCATCATTGTCCCTTAAACTGAACATATTACCGCCATAATATCCCTTTCCAGACATTTCCTCCGCCGGCAGCAAGGAAGAGCGCTCCCTGGCGCTGCTGGAATGCGCCAAACCTGCAGCGCCATAAACCAGTTGCGGCTCTGGCGGAACTAGAGCCCAGCCTGTAGCGGGAGGCACTGAAGCCGCAGATTTGAAAGGATTGCAACAGCCATGTAATAAAATCAATAGCTTTATGGCAACTCCGTTCAGCGAGGGGTTTAAGAGCGGCTTCCTCTTTGCATATGTCTCTGCTTCCCTCTCCTGGCCTGCCCCTTGTCACGCCTTCCTCCATGACCTTCACATTTGTCACGCGTTTAATGTCAAGGGCAGACCTGGTAGTTAGTCACCTTCCGTGTGTGGGTACTGTCCACCTCTCACCCCACTGTCACCCTCAGTGTGTGGGTACTGTCCAGCTCTCACCCTACTGTCACCCTCAGTGTGTGGGTACTGTCCAGCTCTCACTCCACTGTCACCCTCCGTGTGTGGGTACTGTCCCGCTCTCACCCCACTGTCACCCTCAGTGTGTGGGTACTGTCCAGCTCTCACCCCACTGTCCCCCTCAGTGTGTGGGTACTGTCCACCTCTCACCCCACTGTCCCCCTCAGTGTGTGGGTACTGTCCACCTCTCACCCCACTTCCGAGATTACTTTAAACTTGGATTGCTGAAGGCAACTTATTGTTGATAGGAGTATATAGGTGGCGTATCCGTTTGTGGGACCGACATTGCAAAAGTCTACAATATGAAGAAAGGAATATCTGAAACACTATGTGATTAACATACGAATTTACTAACTTGTAACACAAAAAGATGAGGTATATACACAAGGAAATGGGAATAATTGTCTTGACTTTAATGTAACATGATGTTAGCACAACTAAACGTCAGCTGCATCCCTAAGTTTAACACCCACTCACGTTCCAGCAATAAACACCTGCCTAAACACCACTCCCGTTTGCATGGAA
>NW_025558779.1:0-26972 GCF_020424385.1 Procambarus clarkii | reverse complement strand
CACTACAAACGACAAGGAAGTGTGTGAGGAACTGAATAAGAAATTCCAGGAGGTCTTCACCTTAGAGCAAGGAGAAATCCCAGAGATAAGAGAGGGAGTAGCTAACCAGGAACCACTGGAAGAGTTTGAGATTACCAGCGGGGAAGTAAGGAAATGTTTACTAGAATTGGATGTGACAACGGCTATAGGTCCAGATGGAATCTCCCTTGGATACTAAAGGAAGGAGCAGAAGAACTGTGCCTCCCGCTCTCCATGGTGTATATCAAATCACTGGCAACAGGGGAACTGCCAGAAATTTGGAAAGCAGCTAACGTAGTCCCGATATACAAGAAAGGGAATAGACAGGAGGCACTGAATTACAGACCAGTGTCCCTAACCTGCATACCATGCAAGTTGATGGAGAAGATTGTGCGAAGAAAGTAGTGGAACATCTGGAGCGAAAGAACTTTGTAACACAGCATCAACATGGATTCAGGGATGGCAGGTCCTGCCTCACAGGGTTACTTGAATTCTACGACCAGGCAACAAAAATAAGGCAAGAAAGAGAAGGGTGGGCAGACTGCATATTTTGGATTGTCAGAAAGCCTTTGACACAGTGCCACACAAGAGGCTAGTGAAAAAACTGGAGATGCAGGCTGGAGTGAAAGGGAAGGTACTCCGTTGGATACAGGAGTACCTAAGTAACAGGAGACAACGAGTCAGTGTGAGGGGTGAGGTCTCAGATTGGCGAGACGTTACGAGTGGAGTACCGCAGGGGTCAGTCCTTGGACCTATACTGTTTCTGATATATGTAAATGATCTTCCAGAGGGTATAGAATCGTTTCTCTCAATGTTTGCCGATGATGCAAAAATTATGAGGAGGATTGAAACTGAGGACGATAGTAGGAGGCTACAAGATGACCTAGACAGACTGAGTGAATGGTCCAACAAATGGCTGTTGAAGTTCAACCCGAGTAAATGCAAAGTAATGAAACTAGGTGGTGGAAATAGGAGGCCAAACACAGGATACAGAATAGGAGATGAAGTACTTAATGAAACGAACAGAGAGAAAGATCTAGGAGTTGATATCACACCAAACCTGTCTCCTGAAGCCCACATAAAAAGAATAACGTCTGCGGCATATGCGAGGCTGGCTAACATCAGAACAGCGTTCAGGAACCTGTGTAAGGAATCATTCAGAATCTTGTACACCACATATGTAAGACCAATCCTGGAGTATGCGGCCCCAGCATGGAGCCCGTACCTTGTCAAGCACAAGACGAAGCTGGAAAAAGTCCAAAGGTATGCCACTAGACTAGTCCCAGAACTAAGAGGCATGAGTTACGAGGAAAGGCTGCGGGAAATGCACCTTACGACACTGGAAGACAGAAGAGTAAGGGGAGACATGATCACAACCTACAAAATCCTCAGAGGAATCGACCGGGTAAACAAGGATAAACTATTCAACACTGGTGGGACGCGAACAAGGGGACACAGGTGGAAACTGAGTACTCACATGAGCCACAGAGACGTTAGAAGGAACTTTTTCAGTGTCAGAGTAGTTAACGGATGGAATGCATTAGGCAGTGATGTGGTGGAGGCTGACTCCATACACAGTTTTAAATGTAGATATGATAGAGCCCAGTAGGCTCAGGAATCTGTACACCAGTTGATTGACAGTTGAGAGGCGGGACCAAAGAGCCAAAGCTCAACCCCCGCAAGCACAAATAGGTGAGTACAAATAGTACACACACACACACACACACACACACACACACACACACACACACACACACACACACACACACACACACCACACACACACACACACACGCACACACACACACACTTTCACAAAAGAGTGTGCACACTTTGCTTGCACACACAGAGACACACACGGCGGCGAATGTGGTCACAAAAGGGCGACACACACTGAACTACAGGCCAGTGTCCTTGACTTGTATACCATGCAAGGTGATGGAGAAGAATCGTGAGGGAAAAAAAACCTGGTACACATCTGGCTTCGTGACAAATCGCCAACATGGATTCAGGGAGGGTAAATCTTGCCTTACAGGCTTGATAGAATTCACGGGTGACACAGATTAAGCAAGAAAGAGAGGGCTGGGCGGACTGCATTTTTTTGGACTGTCGGAAAGCCTTTGACACAGTACCGCATAAGAGGCTGGTACATAAGCTGGAGAAACAGGCAGGTGTAGCTGGGGTGCTCCAGTGGATAAGGGAGTATCTAAGCAATAGGAAGCAGAGAGTTACGGTGAGGGGTGAGACCTCAGAAGAAGTCACCAGTGGAGTCCCACAGGGCTCTGTGCTTGGACCTATCCTGTTTCTGATATACGTAAATGATCTCCCAGAGGGTATAGACTCATTCCTCTCAATGTTTGCTGACGACGCCAAAATTATGAGAAGGATTAAGACAGAGGAGGACAGCTTGAGGCTTCAAGAAGACCTGGACAAGCTGCAGGAATGGTCGAACAAATGGTTGTTAGAGTTTAACCCAAGCAAATGTAATGTAATGAAGATAGGTGTAGGAAGCAGGAGACCAGATACAAGGTATCATTGGGAGATGAAATACTTCAAGAGTCAGAGAGAGAGAAAAGACCTGGGGGTTGATATCACGCCAGACCTGTCCCCTGAAGCTCATATCAAGAGGATAACATCAGCAGCATATGCCAGGTTGGCTAACATAAGAACGGCCTTTAGAAACTTGTGTAAGGAATCTTTCAGAACATTATATACCACATATGTCAGATCAATCCTGGAGTATGCGGCTCCAGCATGGAGTCCATATCTAGTCAAGCATAAGACTAAACTGGAAAAGGTTCAAAGGTTTGCCACCAGACTAGTACCCGAGCTGAGAGGTATGAGCTACGAGGAGAGACTACGGGAATTGAACCTCACTTCGTTGGAAGACAGAAGAGTTAGGGGGGACATGATCACCACATTCAAGATTCTCAAGGGAATCGACAGGGTTGATAAAGACAGGCTATTTAACACAAGGGGCACACGCACTAGGGGACACAGGTGGAAAACTGAGTGCCCAAATGAGCCACAGAGATATTAGAAAGAACTTTTTTAGTGTCAGAGTGGTTGACAAATGGAATGCATTAGGAAGTGATGTGGTGGAGGCTGACTCCATACACAGTTTCAAGTGTAGATATGATAGAGCCCAGTAGGCTCAGGAACCTGTACACCTGTTGATTGACGGTTGAGAGGCGGGACCAAAGAGCCAGAGCTCAACCCCCGCAAGCACAACTAGGTGAGTACACACACACACACACACACCCTAGTCTCCTCCACACCCACACCTAGTCTCCTCCATACCCACACCTAGTCTCCTCCACACTCACTCTTAGTCTCCACTACAAACACTTATAGTCTACTCTACAAACACTCCTATTCTCCACCACACCACTCCAAGTCAACGATACATCCTCTCCTACTCTTATCCTCACTCAATCCTTAACTCTTCCACACACACTCCTACTTCTTCCTCACTCACTTCGAGTCTCCTCTTCAAAAAATACTAGTCTCCCCTACTCTCACTCTAGTCTCCTCCACACCACTCCTAGTTTACTCCAAACTCACTCCTAGTCTATCCAAACTCACTCCTAGTCTCCTCAACACTCACTCCTAGTCTCCTCCACACTCACTCCTAGTCTCCTACACACACACTCCTAGTCTCCTCCACACCCACTCCTAGTTTACTACAAACTCACTACTAGTCTCTCTACGCCCACTCTTAGTCTCCTCCACACCCACTCCTAGTTTACTACAAACTCACTACTAGTCTCCTCTACACCCACTCTTAGTCTCCTCAAAACTCACTCCTTGTTCCTCTACACCCACTCCTAGTCTCCTCCAAACCACTTCCTAGTCTCCTCCACATCCCGCTCCTAGTCTCTTCCACACCCACTCCTAGTCTCCTCCAATCTTACTACTAGACTCTCTCCACATCCACTCCTGTCTCCTCTACATCGACTCCTAGTCTCTCCACATACACTCCTAGTCTCCACACCCACTCCTAGTCTCATCTACACCCATTACTGGTCTCCTCCACAACCACTCATAATCTCCTCTACACCCACTCCTAGTCTCCTCCACACTCACTTCTAGTCTCTTCAACACAAACTCCTTGTCTCTTCCGCACTCACTCTTTAGTCTCCCTCCACACCTATTTCTAGTCTACTCCACACTCAATCCTAGTCTCCACACACACTCCTACTCTCCTCCACACCCACTCTACTCTCCTTCACACTCACTTCTAGTCTCCTCCACAATCACTTCTAGTCTTTTCAACATCAACTCCTTGTCTCTTCCACACTCACTCTTATTCTCCTCCACACCCACTCCTAGTTTACTCCAAACTCACTCTAGTCTCATCCACACTCACTACTAGTCTCCTACACACCCACTCCAAGTCTCTCCACACTCACTCCTATTCTACTAAACACCCAATTCTAGTCTCCTCCACACCCACTCCTGGAATACTCCACACTCACTCCTAGTCTCCTCCACACCCACTCCTAGTATTCTCTACACCATTTCTATTCTCTCCACAAGGCACTCCTAGTCTCCTCCACAGGCACTCTAGTCTCCTCCACAGGCACTCTAGTATCCTCACCACCTACTACTAGTTCCTACACACCCATTCCTAGTCTCTCCATACCCACTCTTAGTCTCCCAACACTCGATTCTTGTCTCTTTCTACACCAACTCCAATCTCCTCCACAGGCATTCCTAGTCTCCTCCACCCTACTCCTTGTCTCCTCTACACCACTCTAGTCTCCTACACACCAACTCCTTGTCTCCTCTACACCACTCCTAGCCTCAATCACACCCTCTCCAAGTCTCCTCCAATTTTACTCCTAGTCTCCTCAACACCCATCCTAGTCTCCTCCACACTCACTCTAGTCTACTCCACACTCACTCCTAGCCTACTCTACACCACTCCTAGTCTCCTCTGCTCTCACTCCTGTCTACTCTACACAAATAAGTCTCCTCAAAACTCACTCCTAGTCTCCACCACACTCACTCCTTTTTCTCCTCCACACCCACTCCTAGTCTCCTCCACACCCACTCTAGTCTCCTCCACACCACACTCCTAGTCTCCTCACAACCCACTCCTAGTCTCCTCCACACCCACTCCTAGTCTCCTCCACACCCACTCTATAGTCTCCTATACTCATCTCATAGTCTCCTACACACCCATTCCTAATCTCCTCCACACCCACTCCTAGTCTCCTCCACACTCAATTCTAGTCTCTTCTACACCCACTCCAATCTACTCCACAGGCATCCTAGTCTCCTCCACACCCCACTCTAGTCTCCTCCACACCCACTCCTAGTCTCCCCACACCCACTCCTAGTCTCCTCCACACCACTCCTAGTCTCCTCCACACCCACTCCTAGTCTCCTCCACACCACTCCTAGTCTCCTCCACACCCACTCCTAGTCCTCCACACCCATTCCTAATCTCCTCCAAACCACTCCTAGTCTCCTCCACACTCAATTCTAGTCTCTTCTACACCCACTCAATCTACTCCACAGGCACTCCTAGTCTCCTCCACATCCACTCCTAGTCTCTCTACTCCACTCATAGTCTCCTCCACACCCATTCCTAATATCCTCCAAACACACTCTTAATCTCCTCCACCCCCACTAAAAGTCTCTTCCACACCCACTCCTAGTCTCCTCTACTCCTCTCCTAGTCTCCTCCACACCCATTCCTAGTCTCAAAAACACCCACTCCTAGTCTCCTCCACACAAACTCCTAGTCACCTCCACACACACTCCCAGTCTCCTCAAACACTCACTCCTAGTCTCCTCCATACAACTCCTAATCTCCTCCACACCCTCTCTTAGTCTACTCCACACCCACTCCTAGTCTCCTCCACATTCAATTCTAGTCTCCTCTAACACCACTCCAATCTCCTCCACAGGCAGCCCTAGTCACCTCCACACCCACTCGTAGTCTCCTCTACAACAACCCTACTCTCCTTCACATCAACTCCTATTCTCGTCCACACCTACTCCTTGTCTCCTCCACACTCACTCCTAGTTTCATCCACACCCAACTCCAAAGTCTCCTCCACACCACTCAGTCTCCTCTACACCTACTCCTCGTCTCCTCTACACCCACTCCTAGTCTCCTCCAAACTCACTCCTAGTCTCCTCTACACTCTCTCCTAGTCTCCTCTTCACCCACTCCTAGTCTCCTCTACACCTACTCCTCGTCTCCTCACACCCACTCCTAGTCTCCTCCAAACTCACTCCTAGTCTCCACCACATCACTCCTATTCTCATCCACACCCACTCCTAGTCTCCTCCACATTCAATTCTAGTCTCCTCTACATCCACTCCAATCTCCTCCACAGGCACCCCCTAGTCACTTCCACACCCACTCCTAGTCTCCTCTACACCACCCCTACTCTCCTCCACATCTACCCCTATTCTTGTCCACACCTACTCCTAGTCTCCTCCACACTCACTCCTAGTCTCCTCCACACCCACTCCAAGTTTCCTCCACACCCACTCCTAGTCTCCTCTACACCCTACTCCTCGTCTCCTCTACACCCACTCCTAGTCTCCTCCAAACTCACTCCTAGTCTCCTCTACACTCTCTCATAGTCTCCTCTTCACCCACTCCTAGTCTCCTCTGCACCTACTCCTAGTCTCCTCCACACCCACTCCTAGTCTCCTCCAAACTCACTCCTAGTCTCCACCACACTCACTCCTATTCTCCCCACACCCACTCCTAGTCTCCTCTACACCTACTCCTCGTCTCCTCTACACCCACTCCTAGTCTCCTCCAAACTCACTCCTAGTCTCCTCTACACTCTTCCTAGTCTCCTCTTCACCCACTCCTAGTCTCCTCTACACCTACTCCTCGTCTCCTCCACACCCACTCCTAGTTCCTCCACACCAACTTCTAATCTCCTACACACCCAAAGCAGACAGGAGACGCGCGGAAGGAGCGCAGGGAGAGAGAAAGGAATCAGAGCACCACAACCCCGAACCCTTCAATCCCAGAGGGGAGTGGGGAACTTCTCCTCAAATTGTGCAACAGCTACAGGGGAGTGGGGCACCACCCCCACATTCTACCACACAGACACACCTACCTGCCCCTTCCCCTGCCATCCCGCCACTAAGTACCCACCTAGGGTATCCAACCCTCCTCCCCTCTCACCCCCTCCACCCACTCACCTCTCTCCCTAGGACCTCCCCTCTCCCGATCCCTCAAGTCCTCCGTCTCTCCACTTCCAAGCCCTTCGTTCTCCCCCGCCCCCCACTATCCACCACCCCACCTAAGTCTTCCCCTGTCCACCACTCCCCTAAACCCTCTCCTCTTCTCACCCACCTCAGCCTTCCTTTTCCCCAATGCCCCCCAAGCCCTTCCCCTATTCCAGCCCCCCCCCCCATCTCCCCCATACTCCAAAGTCTCCTCTACACTCACTCTAGTCACCTCCACACAACAACAATCGGCCACTCCTAGTCTCCTCCACACCCACTCCTAGTTTCCTTAGTTGGAAAGTTCCAACACTAATACATCCTTATTGTATCAAATACATCACCATTGTATACTAGGCATAGTAACTATTAATTCTACTATTGTAGTACTAATATAAGTAATAATTTCCTATTAATTAATGCGCGTCATTTACCAAATTCTTCCCACATCGGGGGACATTACTGCGTCAGATAATATTCTCAACCTTTGTCAGTATTCTTTACAAGAATTAATACTGATAATATAACTAGTGATCCAATAACAACAAATTATCACTAAAAGATCACTATATAACAGTTTATCTGTTATCTTAAACTATCATGGAGGAGACAGAAATTCTCTCCATTTCTCGTTTAATAAGAACACTGTCATATTTATTATTATTCAGCGAGCATGTAAACAATATATAACTCCCTATAATTCTGACCTATTCTCATTAACGTATTAAGTAGAGTAGTTACAAGGAAAAGAATTTTCCGTTTCTACTAAAATATGTTGCGCATGCGCGAGAGAGGGGTTGAGGGAGGAGAGAAGGACGCGAGACCTCCACGCCTGTGGACGACGGCTGAGACAACGTGGCGGCCATAAGTCCAGGGAGAGGGCGAAATTTTCACCAACTATACGATCGGCCATTGCTATTAATCGGCCCTGGAATGTGCAATTACTCCATTAGCGATCCAAGGATTGCATCGGTGTGGACAACCAGCAGGTTAAGTGGTCTAGTTTTCGTATAGGAGCTCAATTATATGTTAACTTTACCCTTAGTCCTTCGTTACGTCGTGATCCCTCCCCAAATGACAAATACGTCCACAGGAAATTTAATTTTCCATTCCATTGAATTGTAATGCTATAATTTAACTTGTGTAGACAATATTTACACCACATTGGTTTCGAGCGTGTGTTGGAGCAGCCGTGAGTGTAACAATTTCCCACGCTACGCTGGCGGGTCACGTGTTCCAGCAAGTTGCAGATGACACCATCTCAACACCACGCTTCTGTTCACTGTCACAGCTAAGCAGCTGAGATTATATCAATTTAGTTATTGCTTACTTATGAAACAGTTGAAACCTAATAATAATTTGAAAAATATTTCATTTACGGGAGCTAGGAAGTCAATTCTACAGCCTCATGAACTTTAGATAGGAACAATTTTCTTATCTAACCATTATTTAATATTCTTGTTACTAACCAAGTTATCAAATGTTTATATCATTATATATCTTAGTAAGAGTTACTCATTTATTCGAGGAAGAACCAGCCTCGATGAAGCGTACTAGGAGTCAATCAACTTCTGGTATTAACCCTTAATTGTGAAGTTTGGGAAAGTTTAACTCTTGAATAGTAATTAATCTACAGCCCATTAATATTCAATAAATAATTCTTAATGATTCATTATCCACAGGCACTGGTATTCAGTTCTTCTCTATTGTTATTTATCTGTTTCCTATTCAGTAAAAATAGGGTGGTCCTTCGAGTAATTCGAATCAATCAATTAAATATCAATATATAAGAGTTAGCTTTCCTTCACGACAAATTGGGTCCTTCAACCCTAATAGATAGCTGAGAATCAAGCTATCCTAACTAAGCATTACTAATTACTGTGTGTAGTAACCTAGGCTAACCATATTTCATTATCTGTGGCTACCGGCAGTGTACCACATATGTTAGCCTAACTCACACCAATTTATTTGCTGTCTATACCTCATGTATAAGGTAGCACTAGTGGGGACATAGTCAGTTACCCACAACACTCAGACCTATACCTCACACTGAGGTAAGAATCTTCACGTCACCAGGAGCAACAGCTCACAATTTTGTATAATAACTCCACATAAACACCTGCGTTAGATGACCTCACCATCTAACCACTATTTATCTAGGTGGTAATGACATCCATCCTACTCGACACCAGCTGAGGTAATTAATCACCTTAAAGCAACAATTTCCTCATTTAAACTTGTTAGCAGTTCAGTAATGTTCACATTAGTGGAACCTCGCCAACTAAGTAATGATAATCGTTGGGGGAGTAAGTCCAGAATATTACCAAAGGGTACAAACTATATAAACTTTCGGCTGAGGAAAAGAGTACAATTGGATGCCACTTACATTCAATTTACAGGCAGACCATACTGGCAACACATGGCAAGAGTTGATGTACACCTGTCAGGTGAGTCTAGGTCTCATGTAGTTGATAAATTGGTCAACGCAATCAACCATCATAAAAGGTTGTGGCTAGCAAGCCAAAATTAAATATATATATTTTATATTTTCACTTGTGTGTGCAAGTGCACATTTATATATATACAATCTAGAAAACCCAAAAACACAGCACGCGCGCGCGCACACACACACACACACACACACAGTAATATACAACCCTCCACCAAATGACAGAAGACCCAGTCAAGAGTATGAAATCAACAACATGGCAGTTAACACTAAAATTGAGAGGGCAGCCTCTGCTACCTGTAGAAATAGATCCCACCTGCTCATCATGGGCGACTTCAATCACGGAAGGATTGACTGGAAGAAACAAGGAACCGCATGGAGGCGAGGATACGTGAAGAGCCAAACTATTGGAGTTGGTGACAAGAAAATTTTTAACCCAGCATGTCTGAGAAACCCACAAGGATGAGAGGCAATGACGAACCAGCGAGACTCGACCTAGTCTTCACTCTGAACGACTCGACATAAGAGAAATTGGGTTTGAGGAACCAGTAGGAATGAGCGACCACAGTGTACTGGTGTTTGAGTACTTGATTGAAGAAGGGTTATTGAACTCTAGGAGGGATACCGAAACCAAAAGGTTAGCATTCCTGAAGGGAACAGGGAACAGGGAAAGGGAAGGAAGGGAAGGGAAACAGAGAAATGAAAATGAGAAAACCATGGTTTAATCCGAGATGTAGGCTAGCTAAGCAGCAAAGTAAAAGGGCATGAAGAAACTATAGGAATAACAGGACACTGGAGAGCAGAGAAAGATACCAGAATGCCAGGAATGAATATGTCAGGATGAGAAGAGAGGCAGAAAGACAATACGAAAATGACATCGCAAGGAAGGCAAAGACTCAGCCTAAATTGTTGCATAGCCACATAGGAGAAAAAACAACAGTAAAGGAACAGGTTATGAAATTAAGGATAGGGGCAGAAGGATTCACTACAAATGACAAGGAAGTGTGTGAGGAATTGAATAAGAAATTCAGGAGGTTTTCACCTTAGAGCAAGGAGAAATTCCAGAGGTAAGTGAGGAAATAGCTAACCAGGAACCATTGGAAGAGTTTGAGATAGCAGCGGGGAAGTAAGGAAGTGTTTACTAGAGTTGGATGTGACAAAGGCTATAGGCCCAGATGGAATCTCCCCATGGGTTCTAAAGGAAGGAAACAAATCACTGGCAACAGGGGAACTGCCAGATATTTGGAAAGCAGCTAACGTAGTCCTGATATACAAGAAAGGGGATAGACAGGAGGCACTGAACTACATGCCAGTGTCCCTAACCTGCATACCATGCAAGCTGATGGAGAAGATTGTGCGAAAAAAAACTAGTGGAGCATCTGGAGCGAAAGAACTTTGTAACACAGCATCAACATGGGTTCAGGGATGGCAGGTCCTGCCTCACAGGGTTACTTGAATTCTACGACCAGGCAACAAAAATAAGGCAAGAAAGAGAAGGGTGGGCAGACTGCATATTTTGGATTGTCAGAAAGCCTTTGATACAGTGCCACACAAGAGGCAAGTGCGAAAGTTGGAGATGCAGGTTGGAGTGAGAGGGAAGGTACTCCGGTGGATAGAGGAGTACCTAAGCAACAGGAGACAACGAGTCTGTGTGAGGGGTGAGGTCTCAGATTGGCGAGACGTCACAAGTGGAGTCCCGCAGGGGTCAGTCCTTGGACCTATACTGTTTCTGGTATATGTAAATGATCTCCCAGAGGGTATAGATTCGTTCCTCTCAATGTTTGCCGACGATGCAAAAATTATGAGGAGGATTGAAACAGAGGATGATAGTAGGAGGCTACAAGATGACCTGGATAGACTGAGTGAATGGTCCAACAAATGGCTGTTGAAGTTCAACCGAGTAAATGCAAAGTAATGAAACTAGGCAGTGGAAACAGGAGGCCAGGCACAGGATACAGAATAGGAGATGAAGTACTTAATGAAACAGACAGAGAGAAAGATCTAGGAGTTGATATCACACCAAACCTGTCTCCTGAAGCCCACATAAAGAGAATAACGTCTGCGGCATATGCGAGGCTGGCTAACATCAGAACGGCGTTCAGGAACCTGTGTAAGGAATCATTCAGAATCTTGTACACCACATATGTAAGACCAATCCTGGAGTATGCGGCCCCAGCATGGAGCCCGTACCTTGTCAAGCACAAGACGAAGCTGGAAAAAGTCCAAAGGTATGCTACTAGACTAGTCCCAGAACTAAGAGGCATGAGTTATGAGGAAAGGCTGCGGGAAATGCACCTTACGACACTGGAAGACAGAAGAGTAAGGGGGGACATGATCACAACCTACAAAATCCTCAGGGGAATCGACCGGGTAAACAAGGATGAACTATTCAACACTGGAGGGACGCGAACAAGGGGACACAGGTGGAAGCTGAGTACCCAAATGAGCCACAGAGACATTAGAAAGAACTTTTTCAGTGTCAGAGTAGTTAGTAAATGGAATGCATTAGGAAGTGATGTGGTGGAGGCTGACTCCATACACAGTTTCAAATGTAGATATGATAGAGCCCAGTAGGCTCAGGAATCTGTACACCAGTTGATTGACGGTTGAGAGGCGGGACCAAAGAGCCAGAGCTCAACCCCGCAAGCACAATTAGGTGAGTACACAAACACAGCCAAATTTGGACGTAATTTGAAATGAAATCAACTCACAAAAGTGACGTTCTGTTCCGTTTTCTATTTGAGTCATCCGGCTTACGCGCAGAGGTTATAAGAGGACATTTTAAATTAACGTTTTTCATAACGTTCGAAAACTTTATGAGAATTTCCTGCCCACCTAACTATCAGAGGACCCTTAACTCACTGTTGTTGAAAAAAAAATCCCAAATTTATTTTAAATTACGTCCAAATTCGGCCATACGGGCAAACCGCCAAAAGCAACGTTCTTTTTAAGAGGACAGGTTGATATATTATCCACCTTTATATTATATATATATAACATTATATTATATCACCAACCTGATGCTGGTGCCTCCACACGCACCTGTTGCAGGTGCCCCCACACCCACCTGTTGCTGGTGCCCCCACACCCAGCTGGTGCTGGTGCCCCCACACCCACCTGTTGCTGGTGCCCCCTTACACCCACCTTTTGCTGGTGCCCCCACACCCACATGTTGCTGGTGCCCCCACACCCACCTGTTGCTGGTGTCCCACATACTCAGCTGTTGCTGGTGCCCCCACACCCACCTGTTGCTGTGCCTCCACACCCACCTGTTGCTGGTGCCTCCCACACCCATCTGTTGCTGGTGCCCTACACACCCACACTCCACCTGTTGCTGGTGCCTCCACACCCAGCTGTTGCTAGTGCCCCCCACTCCCACATGTTGCTATTGCCTCCACACCCACCTATTGCATGTGCCCCCACACCCACCTGTTGCTGGTGCCCCCACACTCACCTGTTGCTGGTGCCCCCACACCCAGCTGTTGCTGGTGGCCCCAACACCCAGCTGTTGCAGGTGCCCTCACACCCACCTGTTGCTGGTGCCTCCACACCCACCTGTTGCTAGTGCCACCACATCCACCTGTTGCCACCACACCCACCTGTTGCTGATGATAATGCCCCACACCCATCTATTGCTAATGCCCCCCACACCCAGCTGTTGCTAGTGCCTCCACACCCACCTATTGTTGGTGCGCCCAACACCCAGCTGTTGATGGTGTCCCCACACCCAGCTGTTGTTAGTGCCCCCCACACCCACCTGTTGTTGGTGCGCCCAACACCCAGTTGTTGCTGGTGCCTCCCACACCCACCACTGTTGCTGGTGCCCTCCACCTGTTGCTGGTGCCCCACACACCACCTGTTTGCTGGTGCCCCCACACCCACCTGTTGCTGGTGCCCCACACACCCACCTGTTGCTGGTGCCCCCACACCCACCTGTGGCTGGTGCCCCCCACACCCACCTGTTGCTGGTGCCCCCACACCCACCTGTTGTTGGTGCCCCCACCCCTGTTGCACCCACCTGTTGCTGGTGCCCCCCACACCCACCTGTTGCTGGTGCCCCCAACACTCACCTGTTGCTGGTGCCCCCCACACCCACCTGTTGCTGGTGCCCCCACACCCACCTGTTGCTGGTGCCCCCACACCCACCTGTTGCTGGTGCCCCCACACCCACCTGTTGCTGGTGCCCCCCACACCCACCTGTTGCTGGTGCCCCCACACCCACCTGTTGCTGGTGCCCCCACACTCACCTGTTGCTGATGCCCCCCACACAAACCTGTTGCTGGTGCTCCCCACACCCAGCTGTTGCTGGTATTCCCACACCCACCTGTTGCTGGTGCCCCCCACACCCACCTCTTGCTGGTGCCCCCACACCCACCTGTTGCTGGTGCCCCGCACACCCACCTGTTGCTGGTGCCCCCACACCCACCTGTTGCTGGTGCCCCCACACCCACTTGTTGCTGGTGCCACCACACCCACCTGTTGCTGGTGCCCCCACACCCACCTGTTGCTGGTGCCCCCCACACCCACCTCTTGCTGGTGCCCCAACACCCAGCTGTTGCTGGTGCCCCACACCACCTGTTGCTGGTGCCCTCCACACCCACCTGTTGCTGGTGCCTCCACACCCAGCTGTTGCTGGTGCCCCCACACTCCCACCTGTTGCTGTGCCACCACACCCACCTGTTGCTGGTGCCCCCACACCCACCTGTTGCTGGTGCCCCCACACCCACCTGTTGCTGGTGCCCCCACACCCACCTGTTGCTGGTGCCACCACACCCACCTGTTGCTGGTGCCCCCACACCCACCTGTTGCTGGTGCCCCCACACCCACCTGTTGCTGGTGCCCCCACACCCACCTGTTGCTGGTGCCCCAACACCCACTTGTTGCTGGTGCCCCCCACACCCACCTGTTGCTGGTGCCCCCACACCCACCTGTTGCTGGTGCCCCCACACCCACCTGTTGCTGGTGCCCCCACACCCACCTGTTGCTGGTGCCCCCACACCCATCTGTTGCTGGTGCCCCCACACCCACCTGTTGCTGGTGCCCCCATACCCACCTGTTGTTGGTGCCCCCACACCCACCTGTTGCTGGTGCCCCCACACCCACCTGTTGCTGGTGCCCCCCACACCACCTGTTGCTGGTGCCCCCACACCCAGCTGTTGCTGGTGCCCCCCACACCCACCTGTTATGCTGGTGCCCCCCACACCCACCTGTTGTTGGTGCCCCCACACCCACCTGTTGCTGGTGCCTCCACACCCACCTGTTGCTGGTGCCCCCACACCCACCTGTTGCTGGTGCCCCCACACCCACCTATTGCTGGTGCCCCCACACCCACCTGTTGCTGGTGCCTCCACACCCACCTGTTGCTGGTGCCCCCACACCCACCTGTTGCTGGTGCCCCCACACCCACCTGTTGCTGGTGCCCCCACACCCACCTGTTGCTGGTGCCTCCCACACCCACCTGTTGCTGGTGCTGGTGCCCCCACACCCAGCTGTTGCTGGTGCCCCCACACCCAGCTGTTGCCGGCCCCCCGTTATACACACCCAGCTGTTGCTGTTGCTTCAACACACCACCTGTTGCTTTTGCCCCCACACCCACCTGTTGCTGGTGCCCCCAACACCCACCTGTTGCTGGTGCCCCCACACCCACCTGTTGCTGGTGCCCCCACACCCACCTGTTGCTGGTGCCCCCACACCCACCTGTTGCTGGTGCCCCGCACACCCAGCTGTTGCTGGTGCCCCCACACCCACCTGTTGCTGGTGCCCTCACACCCACCTGTTGCTGGTGCCCCCACACCCACCTGTTGCTGGTGCCCCCACACCCACCTGTTGCTGGTGCCCCCACACCCACCTGTTGCTGGTGCCCCCACACCCACCTGTTGCTGGTGCCCCCACACCCACCTGTTGCTGGTGCCCAACACCCACCTGTTGCTGGTGCCCCCAACACCCAGCTGTTGCTGGTACCCCCACACCCACCTGTTGCTGGTGCCACCACACCCACCTGTTGCTTGTGCCCCCACACCCACCTGTTGCTGGTGCCCCCACACCCACCTGTTGCTGGTGCCCCCACACCCACCTGTTGCTAGTGCCCCCACACCCAGCTGTTGCTGGTACATCCACACCCACCTGTTGCTGGTGCCCCCACACCCACCTGTTGCTGGTGCCCCCACACCCACCTGTTGCTGGTACCCACACACCCACCTGTTGCTGGTGCCCCCACACCCACCTGTTGCTGGTGCCCCCACACCAACCTGTTGCTGGTGCCCCCACACCCACCTGTTGCTGGTGCCCCCACACCCACCTGTTGCTGGTGCCCCCCACACCCACCTGTTGCTGGTGCCCCAACACCCAGCTGTGCTGGTGCCCCTCACACCCACCTGTTGCTGGTGCCCCCACACCCAGCTGTTGCTGGTGCCCCCACACCCAGCTGTTGCTGGTGCCCCCACACCCAGCTGTTGCTGGTGCCCCCCACACCCACCTGTTGCTGGTGCCCCCCCTCACCCACCTGTTGCTGGTGCCCCCACACCCACCTGTTGCTGGTGCCCCCACCACACCACCTGTTGCTGGTGCCCCCACACCCACCTGTTGCTGGTGCCCCCACACCCAGCTGTTGCTAGTGCCCCCCCACACCCACCTCTTGCTGGTTCCTCCCACACGCACCTGTTGCTGGTGCCTCCACACCCCACCTGTTGCTGGTGCCTCCACACCCTACCTGTTGCTGGTGCCCCCACACCCACCTGTTGCTGGTGCCCCCACACCCACCTGTTGCTGGTGCCCCCACACCCACCTGTTGCTGGTGCCCCACACCCACCTGTTGCTGGTGTGCCCCACACCCACCTGTTGCTGGTGCCCCCACACCCACCTGTTGCTGGTGCCCCCACACCCACCTGTTGCTGGTGCCCCCACACCCCACTTGTTGCTGGTGCCCCCCACACCCAGCTGTTGCTGGTGCCCCCTGTTGCTGGTGCCCCACACCCACCTGTTGCTGGTGCCCCCACACCCAGCTGTTGCTGGTGCCCCCACACCCACCTGTTGCTGGTGCCCCCACCCACACCCACCTGTTGCTGGTGCCCCCCACACCCACCTGTTGCTGGTGCCCCCACACCCACCTGTTGCTGGTGCCCCCACACCCACCTGTTGCTGGTGCCCCCTCACCACTCACACCCACCTGTTGCTGGTGCCCCCCACACCCACCTGTTGCTGGTGCCCCACACACCCACCTGTTGCTGGTGCCCCCACACCCACCTGTTGCTGGTGCCCCCACACCCACCTGTTGCTGGTGCCCCAGTACCCACCTGTTGCTGGTGCCCCCACACCCAACTGTTGCTGGTGCCACCACACCCACCTGTTGCTGGTGACCCCACACCCCACCTGTTGCTGGTGCCCCCACACCCAGCTGTTGCTGGTAACCCTACACCCACCTGTTGCTGGTGCCCCCACACCCACCTGTTGCTGGTGCCCCCACACCCACCTGTTGCTGGTGCCCCCCCACCTGTTGCTGGTGCCCCCACACCCACCTGTTGCTGGTGCCCCCACACCCACCTGTTGCTGATGCCCCCACACCCACCTGTTGCTGGTGCCCCCCATACACACCTTATGCTGGTGGCCCCCACACGCACCTGTTGCTTGTGCCCCACACCCACCTGTTGCTGGTGCCCCACACCCCACCTGTTGCTGGTGCCCCACACCCACCTGTTGCTGGTGCCCCCACACCCACCTGTTGCTGGTGCCCCCACACCCCTGTTGCTATTGCTGTTGCTGGTGCCTCCACACCAAGCTGTTGCTGGTGCCCCACACCCACCTGTTGCTGGTGCCCCCACACTGTTGCTTGTGCCCCCACACTGTTGCTAGTGCCCTCACACCCACATGTTGCTGGTGCCCCCACACCCACCTGTTGCTGGTGCCCCCACACCCACCTGTTGCTGGTGCCTCCACACCCACCTGTTGCTGGTGCTCCCCACACCCACCTGTTGCTGGTGCCCCCACACCCACCTGTTGCTGGTGCCCCCACACCCAACTGTTGCTGGTGCCCCCACACCCACCTGTTGCTGGTGCCCCCACACCCACCTGTTGCTGGTGCCCCCCACACCCACCTGTTGCTGGTGCCCCACACCCACCTGGTGCCCCCACCTGTTGCTGGTGCCCCCACACCCACCTGTTGCTGGTGCCCCCACACCCACCTGTTGCTGGTGCCCCCACACCCACCTGTTGCTGGTGCCCCCACACCCACCTGTTGCTGGTGCCCCCCACACCCACCTGTTGCTGGTGCCCCCACACCCACCTGTTGCTGGTGCCCCCACACCCACCTGTTGCTTGTGCCCCCACACCCACCTGTTGCTGGTGCCCCCACACCCGCCTGTTGCTTGTGCCCCCTTACACCCACCTGTTGCTGGTGCCTCCACACCCACCTGTTGCTGGTGCCCCTTACACCCACCTGTTGCTGGTGCCCCTTACACCCACCGGTTGCTGGTGCCCCCCACACCCAGCTGGTGCTGGTGCCACCACACTTACCTGTTGCTAGTGCCTCCGCACCCACCTGTTGCTGGTGCCTCCACACCCCACCTGTTGCTGGTGCCCCCTACACCAACCTGTTGCTCGTGCCCACCACACCCACTTGTTGCTAGTGCCCCCACACCCAACCTGTTGCTGGTGCCCCCACACCCACCTGTTGCTGTTGTCCACCACACCCATCGGTTGCTGGTGCCACCCACACCCAGCTGTTGCTGGTGCCCCCACACCCACCTGCTGCTGCCCCCACACCCACCTGGTGCTGGTGCCCCCCACACCCACCTGTTGTTGGTGCCCCCACACCCACCTGTTGCTGGTGCCCCCACACCCACACTTGTTGCTGGTGCCCCCACACCCACCTGTTGCTGGTGCCCCCACACCTGTTGCAGCTGTTGCTGGTGCCCCCCACACCCACCTGTTGCTGGTGCTCCCCACACCCACCTGTTGCTGGTGCCCCCCACACCCACCTGTTGCTGGTGCCCCACACACCCACCTGTTGCTGGTGCCCCCCACACCCACCTGTTGCTGGTGCCCCCCACACCCACCTGTTGCTGGTGCCCCCCACACCCACCTGTTGCTGGTGCCCCCACACCCACCTGTTGCTGGTGCCCCCCACACCCACCTGTTGCTGGTGCCCCCACACCCACCTGTTGCTGGTGCCCTCACACCCACCTGTTGCTGGTGCCCCCACACCCACCTGTTGCTGGTGCCCCCACACCCACCTGTTGCTGGTGCCCCCACACCCACCTGTTGCTGGTGCCCCCACACCCACCTGTTGCTGGTGCCCCCACACCCACCTGTTGCTGGTGCCCACACACCCACCTGTTGCTGGTGCCCCCACACCCACCTGTTGCTGGTGCCCCCCACACCCACCTGTTGCTGGTGCCCCCACACCCACCTGTTGCTGGTGCCCCCACACCCACCTGTTGCTGGTGCCCCCTCACCCACCTGTTGCTGGTGCCCCCACACCCACCTGTTGCTGGTGCCCCCTCACCCAGCTGTTGCTGGTGCCCCCACACCCACCTGTTGCTGGTGCCCCCACACCCACCTGTTGGTGGTGCCCCCACAACAACCTGTTGGTGGTGCCCTAACACCCACCTGTTGCTGGTGCACCCACACCCACCTGTTGCTGGTGCCATCACACCCACCTGTTGCTGGTGCCACATCACCCACCTGTTGCTGGTGCCCCCACACCCACCTGTTGCTGGTGCCCCCACACCCACCTGTTGCTGGTGCCCCCACACCCACCTGTTGCTGGTGCCCCCACACCCACCTGTTGCTGGTGCCCCCAAACACCCAGCTGTTGCTGGTGCCCCACACCCACCTGTTGCTGGTGCCTCCACACCCACCTGTTGCTGGTGCCCCCCACACCCACCTGTTGCTGGTGCCCCCACACCCACCTGTTGCTGGTGCCCCCACACCCACCTGTTGCTGGTGCCCCCACACCCACCTGTTGCTGGTGCCCCCACACCCACCTGTTGCTGGTGCCCCCACACCCACCTGTTGCTGGTGCCCCCACACCCACCTGTTGCTGGTGCCCCCACACCCACCTGTTGCTGGTGCCCCAACACCCACTTGTTGCTGGTGCCCCCACACCCACCTGTTGCTGGTGCCACCACACCCACCTGTTGCTGGTGCCCCCCACACCCAGCTGTTGCTGGTGCCCCCACACCCACCTGTTGCTGGTGCCTCCACACCCACCTGTTGCTGGTGCCCCACACCCACCTGTTGCTGGTGCCCCTCACACCCACCTGTTGCTGGTGCCCCCACACCCACCTGTTGCTGGTGCCCCCACACCCACTTGTTGCTGGTGCCCCCACACCCACCTGTTGCTGGTGCCCCCCCACACCCAGCTGTTGCTGGTGCCCCCACACCCACCAGTTATTGCTGGTGCCCGCCCACATCCACCTGTTGCTGGTGCCACCCACACCCACCTGTTGCTGGTGCCCCCACACCCACCTGTTGCAGGTGCCCCACACCACCTGTTGCTGGTGCCCCCACACCCACCTGTTGCTGGTGCCCCCACACCCACTGTTGCTGGTGCCACCACACCTACCTGTTGCTGGTGCCCCCACACCCAGCTGTTGCTGGTGCCCCCCCCAGCTATTGCTAGTACACCCACCTGTTGCTGGTGCCTTCCCACACACCACCTGTTGCTGGTGCCTCCACACCCACCTGTTGCTGGTGCCCCCAACACCCAGCTGTTGCTGGTGCCCCACACCCACCTGTTGCTTGTGCCCCCACACCCACCCCTGTTGCTTCAAACACCATTTGTTGCTTTTGCCCCCACACCCAGCTGTTGCTGGTGCCCCCACACCCACCTGTTGCTGGTGCCCCCACACCCATCTGTTGCTGGTGCCCCCACACCCACCTGTTGCTGGTGCCCCCACACCCACCTGTTGCTGGTGCCCCCACACCCAGCTGTTGCCCAAACACCCACCGGCTGGTGGTGCCCCACACCCACCTGTTGCTGGTGCCCCCACACCCACCTGTTGCTGGTGCCCCTACATCCACCTGTTGCTGGTGCCCCCACACCCACCTGTTGCTGGTGCCCCCACACCCACCTGTTGCTGGTGCCCCCACACCCACCTGTTGCTGGTGCCCCTCAAACACCCACCTGTTGCTGGTGCCCCAACACCCACCTGTTGCTGTTGCTGGTGCCCCCACACCCACCTGTTGCTGGTGCCCCTACATCCACCTTTTGCTGGTGCCACCACATCCACTGGTTGCTGGTGCCGTCACACCTACCTGTTGTTGGTGCCACCACACCCACCTCTTGTGGGTGCCACCACACCCACCTGATGCTGGTGCCCAAACACCCACCTGTTGCTGGTGCCACCACACCCACCTCTTGCGGGTGCCACCACACCCACCTGTTGCTGGTGCCCCCCACACCCACCTGTTGCTGGTGCCCCCACACCCACCTGTTGCTGCTGTTGCTGGTGCCCCCACACCCACCTGTTGCTGGTGCCCTCCACACCCACCTGTTGCTGGTGCCCCTTACACCCAGCTGTTGCTGGTGCCTCCCACACCCAGCTGTTGCTGGTGCCATCACACTTACCTGTTGCTGGTGCCTCCAATCCCCACATGTTGCTGGTGCCCCCACACCCTCCTGTTGCTGGTGCCCACCACCCACCCACCTGTTGCTGGTGCCCACCACACCCACCTGTTGCTGGTGCCCCCACACCCACCTGTTGCTGGTGCCCCCACACCCACCTGTTGCTGGTGCCCCCACACCCACCTGTTGCTGGTGCCCCCCACACCCAGCTGTTGCTGGTGCCCCACACCCAGCTGTTGCTGGTGCCCCCCTCACACCCACCAGTTGCTGGTGCCCCCACACCCACCTGTTGCTGGTGCCCCCTACACCCACCTGTTGCTGGTGCCCCCACACCCACCTGTTGCTGGTGCCCCCACACCCACCTGTTGCTGGTGCCCCCCACACCCACCTGTTGCTGGGGCCCCCACACCCCACCTGTTGCTGGTGTCCCAACACCCACTTGTTGCTGGTGCCCCCACACCCACCTGTTGCTGGTGCCCCCACACCCAGCTGTTGCTGGTACCCCAACACCCACCTGTTGCTGGTGCCCCCACACCCACCTGTTGCTTGCCCCCACACCCAGCGTTAACTGGTGCCCCCCACACCCACCTGTTGCTGGTGCCCCCACACCCACCTGTTGCTGGTGCCCCTCACACCCACCTGTTGCTGGTGCCCCCACACCCACCTGTTGCTGGTGCCCTGAACACCCAGCTGTTGCTGGTGCCCCCACACCCAGCGTTAACTTGGGCCCCCCTCACACCCACCTGTTGCTGGTGCCACCACACCCAGCTGTTGCTGGTGCCCCCACCCCACCTGTTGCTGGTGCCCCCACACCCCACCTGTTGCTGGTGCCCCCACACCCACCTGTTGCTAGTGCCCCCACACCCACCTGTTGCTGGTGCCCCACACACCCAGCTGTTGCTGGTGTCCCCACACCCACCTGTTGCTGGTGCCCCCACACACCCACCTGTTGCTGGTGCCCCCACACCCACCTGTTGCTGGTGCCCCACACCCACCTGTTGCTGGTGCCCCACACCCCACTTGTTGCTGGTGCCCCCACACCCAGCTGTTGCTGGTGCCCCCACCACCCACCTGTTGCTGGTGCCCCCACACCCACCTGTTTGCTGGTGTCCCCCACACCCACCTGTTGCTGGTGCCCCCACACCCACCTGTTGCTGGTGCCCCCACACCCAGCTGTTGCTGGTGCCCCCACACCCACCTGTTGCTGGTGCCCCACACCCACCTGTTGCTGGTGCCCCCACACCCACCTGTTGCTGGTGCCCCCACACCCACCTGTTGCTGGTGCCCCCTCACACCCACCTGTTGCTGGTGCCCCCCACACCCACCTGTTGCTGGTGCCCCCACACCCACCTGTTGCTGGTGCCCCCACACCCACCTGTTGCTGGTGCCCCCACACCCACCTGTTGCTGGTGCCCCCCACACCCACCTGTTGCTGGTGCCCCCCTCACACCCACCTGTTGCTGGTGCCCCCACACCCACCTGTTGCTGGTGCCCCCCACACCTGTTGCTGGTGCACACACCCACCTGTTGCTGGTGCCCCACACCCACCTGTTGCTGGTGCCCCCACACCCACCTGTTGCTGGTGACCCTCACACCCACCTGTTGCTGGTGCCCCCACACCCACCTGTTGCTGGTGCCCCCACACCCACCTGTTGCTGGTGCCCCCACACCCAGCTGTTGCTGGTGCCCCCCACACCCACCTGTTGCTGGTGCCCCCACACCCACCTGTTGCTGGTGCCCCCACACCCACCTGTTGCTGGTGCCCCCACACCCACCTGTTGCTGGTGCCACCACACCCACCTGTTGCTGGTGCCCCCACACCCACCTGTTGCTGGTGCCCCCACACCCACCTGTTGCTGGTGCCTCCACACCCACCTGTTGCTGGTGCCCCCACACCCACCTGTTGCTGGTGCCCCCACACCCACTTGTTGCTGGTGCCCCCACACCCAGCTGTTGCTGGTGGCCCACACCCACCTGTTGCTGGTGCCCACCACACCCACCTGTTGCTGGTGCCCACCACACCCACCTGTTGCTGGTGCCCCCACACCCACCTGTTGCTGGTGCCCCCCACACCCACCTGTTGCTGGTGCCCCCACACCCACCTGTTGCTGGTGCCCCCACACCCACCTGTTGCTGGTGCCCCCACACCCACCTGTTGCTGGTGCCCCCCCCCTACACCCACCTGTTGCTGGTGCCCAGGACACCCACCTGTTGCTGGTGCCACCACACCCACTTGTTGTTGGTGGCACCACATCCACCTCTTTCTGGTGCCACCACACCTACCTGTTGCCTCCACACCAACCTGTTGCTGGTGTCCCCCACACCCATCTGTTGCTGGTGTCCCCACACCCATCTGTTGCTGGTGTCCCCACACCCACCTCTTGCTGGTGCCCACGACACCCATCTGTTGCTGGTGCCCCCACACCCACCTGTTGCTGGTGCCCCCACACCCACCTCTTGCTGGTGCCACCACACCCACCTGTTGCTGGTGCAACAACACCCACCTGTTGTTGCTTCCCCCACACCCACCTGTTGCTGGTGCCCCCAGACCCACCTGTTGCTGGTGCCCCCACACACACCTGTTGCTGGTGCCCCCCCACACTCACCTGTTGCTGGTGCCCCCACACCCACCTGTTGCTGGTGCCCCCACACAAATCTGTTGCACCCACCTGTTGCTGGTGCCCCCACACCCACCTGTTGCTGGTGCCCCCACACCCATCTGTTGCTGGTGCCCCCACACACCCACCTGTTGCTGGTGCCCCCACACCCAGTTGTTGCTGGTGCCCCCCACACCCATTTGTTGCTGGTGCCCCAGGACACCCACCTGTTGCTGGTGCCCCCACACCCACCTGTTGCTGGTGCCCCCACACCCACCTGTTGCTGGTGCCCCCACACCCACCTGTTGCTGGTGCCCCTAACACCCACCTTTTGCTGGTGCAACACACCCACCTGTTGCTGGTGCCCACACACCTACCTGTTGCTGGTGCCCCCACACCCACCTGTTGCTGGTGCCCCACACCAACCTGTTGCTGGTGCCTCCACACCCACCTGTTGCTGGTGCCCCCACACCCACCTGTTGCTGGTGCCCCCACACCCACTGTTGCTGGTGCCCCCACACCCACCTGTTGCTGGTGCCTCCACACCCACCTGTTGCTGGTGCCCCCACACCCAGCTGTTGCTGGTGCCCCCACACCCACCTGTTGCTGGTGCCCTCCACACCCACCTGTTGCTGGTGCCCTCACACCACCTGTTGCTGGTGCCCCCACACCCACCTGTTGCTGGTGCCCCCACACCCACCTGTTGCTGGTGCCCCCACACCCACCTGTTGCTGGTGCCCCACACCCACCTGTTGCTGGTGCCCCCACACCCACCTGTTGCTGGTGCCCCCACACCCACCTGTTGCTGGTGCTCCCCACACCCACCTGTTGCTGGTGCCCCCACACCCACCTGTTGCTGGTGCCTCCAGACCACAGCTGTTGCTGGTGCCCCACACCCACCTGTTGCTGGTGCCCCCACACCCACCTGTTGCTGGTGCCCCCACACCCACCAGCTGTTGCTGGTGCCCCATCCAACTGTTGCTGGTGCCCCACCCCAACTGTTGCTGGTGCCCCCACACCCACCTGTTGCTGGTGCCCCCACACCCACCTGTTGCTGGTGCCCCCACACCCACCTGTTGCTGGTGCCCCCACACCCACCTGTTGCTGGTGCCCCAACACCCACCTGTTGCTGGTGCCCCCACACCCACCTGTTGCTGGTACCCCCACACCCACCTGTTGCTGGTGCCCTCACACCCACCTGTTGCTGGTGCCCCCACACCCACCTGTTGCTGGTGCCCCCACACCCACCTGTTGCTGGTGCCCCCACACCCACCTGTTGCTGGTGCCCCCACACCCACCTGTTGCTGGTGCCCCCACACCCACCTGTTGCTGGTGCCCCCACACCCACCTGTTGCTGGTGCCCCCACACCCAGCTGTTGCTGGTGCCCCCACACCCACCTGTTGTTGGTGCCCCCCACACCCATCTGTTGCTGGTACCCACACACACCCACATGTTGCTGGTGCCCCCACACCCCACCTGTTGCTGGTGCCCCCCACACCCACCTGTTGCTGGTGCCCCCTCTCCCACCTGTTGCTGGTGCCCCCCACACCCACCTGTTGCTGGTGCCCTCGGACACCCACCTGTTGCTGGTGCCCCCACAACCACCTGTTGCTTGTGCCATCCACACCCACCTGTTGCTGGTGCCCCCACACCCACCTGTTGCTGGTGCCCCACACACCCACCTGTTGCTGGTGCCCCCACACCCACCTGTTGCTGGTGCCCCCACACCCACCTGTTGGTGGTGCCCCCACACCCACCTGTTGCTGGTGCCCCCAACACCCACCTGTTGCTGGTGCCACCACACCCACCTGTTGCTGGTGCCCCCACACCCACCTGTTGCTGGTGCCCCCCACACCCACCTGTTGCTGGTGTCCCCACACCCACACCTGTTGCTGGTGCCCCCCACACCCACCTGTTGCTGGTGCCCCCACACCCACCTGTTGCTGGTGCCCCCCCACACCCACTGTTGCTGGTGCCCCCACACCCACCTGTTGCTGGTGCCCTCACACCCACCTGTTGCTGGTGCCTCCAACACCCACCTGTTGCTGGTGCCCCCACACCCACCTGTTGCTGTTGCCACCACACCCACCTGTTGCTGGTGCCCCCACACCCACCTGCTGCTGTTGCCCCTCACACCCACATGTTGCTGGTGCCCCCACACACCCACCTGTTGCTGGTGCCCCCACACCCACCTGTTGCTGGTGCCCCCACACCCAGCTGTTGCTGGTGCCCCCACACCTACCTGTTGCTGGTGCCCCCCTCACACCCACTCTGTTGTGGTGCCCCCACACACCAGCTGTTGCTGGTGCCCCCCACCCACACCCACACTGTTGCTGTTGCCCCCACACCCACCTGTTGCTGGTGCCCCCACACCACCTGTTGCTGGTGCCCCCACACCCACCTGTTGCTGGTGCCCCCCTCACCCACCTGTTGCGGATGCCCCCCACACCCACCTGTTGCTGTTGTCCACCACACCCAGCTGTTGCTGGTGCCCCCCCTCTTATCTGTTGCTAGTGCCCCCCACAGACACCTCTTGCTGGTTACCCCACAACCAGCTGTTGCTGTTGCCTCCCCCATACACGTGTTGCTAGTGCCTCCTCACCCACCTGTTGATGGTGCCCCTCACACCCACCTGTTGCAGGTGCCCTCCTTACCCACCTGTTTCCCACCACAAGCAACTGTTGCTTGTCCCACCCACACCAACCTGTTATTGTTGTCCACACCCCCAGCTGTTGCTGGTGCCCCCCACACCCATCTGTTGCTAGTGCCCCCAACAGACACCTCTTATTGGTTACCCCACAACCAGCTGTTGCTGGTGCCTCCAACACCCACCTGTTATTGGTGCCCCCACACTAATGTAATGCTGGTGCCCCCCACACCCACCTTATGCTGGTGCCCCCCACACCCACCTATTACTGGTGCCCCCAACACCCAGCGGTTGCTGGTGCCCCCACACCAATGTAATGCTGGTGACCCAACACCCACCTGTTGCTGGTGCCCCCCACACCCACCTGATGCTGGTGCCCCCCACCCCCAGCTGTTGCTGGTGGCTCCACACCCAGGTGTTGCTGTTGCCCCCACAGCCAGCAGTTGCTGGTTCCCCCAACATGCAGCTGTAATGCTGGTGCCCCCCACACC
>NW_025558778.1:72500-84913 GCF_020424385.1 Procambarus clarkii | reverse complement strand
GGCCTGGCCTGACCAAGTTTAGCCTGGCCTAGGCCAGCCTGGCCAAGTTTAGCTTAGCCTAGGCCTAGCTTAGCCTGACCTAGCCTGGCCTAGTTTAGCCTGACCTAGCCCGGTCTAGCATAGCCTAGCCAAGCCTAACCATTCCCTCTAAGCAGCCTTTACCAGCCCTACAAACTACCTCCCCCCCCCTTACATCCAGCCGCCCTATAAACACAACGTAACGGTCCCTAGTGTTACCTTGTTACAACTTGCTACAAAGTGGTTACATCTTGTTAGAAAGTTTTAATGACGTGTTAGAAAGTTGTTACCACTGGTGCGAACGTTGTAGCGACGTCGTAGTTCCGTCGTGTGTTTGGCGGGAGCTCCCACACACGCCCCCCTCATCTGTAGAGTCAAGTACCTCCCCTCCCTCTCCCCTCAGTGATGAGTCACCGCTGAGGCGAGGGAAAACGGTTACGTTGCTAGTTTCCTCATGTTTCCCCCCCCCTCCCCTCCTTCCCCAGGGAGACACGGTGCCGGAGAGTAGGGGGGGGGGGGGCGGGGGGTGAAGGGAGAGTAGTATATAGGCATGTGGAGTGACTCAGGTATATACTCACCCCACCGGCGGGGGGTGAGTATATACCTGAGGTCGTATAGTTCAGGATCGTCCCGCTCCTGTGCCAGGTAAGTCCACTACGGGCTCACCATAGCCCGTGCTACTTTGGAACTTTTGTTCCGAGTAGCTGAATGTAAAACAACAACAACAACAGCTCAGGATTTGACAAGTCCGTTCCTGCTGGGACCGGCAGTGTCCCAGGGCGGGCGGGCGGGCGGGCGGGCGGGAAGACGAAGCCTCGTGGCGGAAATTTGAATCTCTGGCGCGAGTTAGACTCTGTAACGGTTCCCGGGGTGCAGATATTACGTGTCGCTGAGGTGAACAACCAGTTACAAGCGTTGCCATTTAGTGTGATTTCATTGTCCATCCCCCCCCCTCTCTTCCTTTTGCTATTTGACGTGTGGCATCACACAGAAATCACAATAGCGTGATGCATCAAATGAACAAATCCAGAAGGACCGTGACGAGGATTCGAACCTGCGTCCGAGATCATCGCAGACGCTGCCTTTATAGCGAATCCTCGTCACGGCCCTTGTGGATTTGTTCATTTGACGTGTGGCATTCCTGCTGATCTGTGAAATATGTGTCTCCGACCACCTGCACCTGTGGTTGCTGTCGGTGTGTAGGTCGTTCAGGTTTGGTTATGTGTAGATGAGGTCGTCTGAGGTGACGGGGTCGTCAGAGTGTGGTCGTTGAGTGAAGGCTGGCTCTCAGACCCACGGCGGAGTTCTCCCAGTTCAATGATTTCAGCTTCTGATGCAACCCAGGCTGGGGGAGCAGCTGTTGAGCTTGGGAAGAGCTGGTGAGGGGGGGGGGTGTAGAATTATCCAAATCCACCCAAATTTGCCCAGATTCTGCTACCATTAGGTAAGTATTGAAGAAATATGGTATATTTACTCACGGTAATGTTGGTGCTGAATGTAGAACATGATAAAACCTATTTTTGCTCTGAAATAATCTAATTTCATAACGAAATTAGAAGTAAATATGTACCAGGTGACGCCATAGGAAGTCGACGGTCCAAGCGACAATGTTGCGGAGCGACTTATCCAAGATATATTGTCAATGGGTTTGAAAAGTTGCCTCTAATATTACCTAGCCCAAACTAACCTTACCTAACCCAAACTAACCTTCCCTAACCCAAACTAACCTTACCTAACCCAAACTAACCTTACCTAACCCAAACTAACCTTACCTAACCCAAACTTACCTTGCCTAGCCCAAACTAACCTTACCTAACCCAAACTAACCTTACCTAACCCAAACTTACCTTGCCTAGCCCAAACTAACATTACCTAACCCAAACTAACCTTACCTAACCCAAACTTACCTTGCCTAGCCCAAACTAACCTTACCTAACCCAAACTAACCTTACCTAACCCAAACTAACCTTACCTAACCCAAACTAACCTTACCTAACCCAAACTAACCTTACCTAACCCAAACTAACCTTACCTAACCCAAACTAACCTTACCTAACCCAAACTTACCTTGCCTAGCCCAAACTAACATTACCTAATCCAAACCAACCTTACCTAACTGTTCTGCCTTGTGGGGGTTGGGGATTTTGGGACTTAAACCCCCAAAAGAAGGCTCAGGTTATTGCACCAGGCCGTTATTTGTGTACAGGCGGACACTGTCCCCGACCACTCCCTGACAGAACAAACAATCGACCTCGACAGCCACACTCCCGCTACCGTCGGTCGACCAGCAATGTACATTGGAGTGCTTGTAATTGACCTCGGAGATCACTCGGCCTGTACGCCTCTTGATCTTGGAGAGGGGTTCAGCATCACATATTTAGGGGAGCGGCTCCAACACTGGCCTCGTTGTCTTGTACACACACCCTACTCGAGCCGCCGTGACTCCCCACTCTCTCCTTGTTTGGAATGATATCCAAAACCCCCCCTTTTGTGGATTAGTATCTTCTGCCACCCTGTCCGCAGCCGTGACCCCTCTCTCTCTCTCTCTCTCTCTCTCTCTCTCTCTCTCTCTCTTCTCTCTCTCTCTCTCTCTCTCTCTCTCTCTCTCTCTCTCTCTCTCTCTCTCTCTCTCTCTCTCTCTCTCTCTCTCTCTCTCTCTCTCTCTCTCTCTCTCTCTCTCCTACCCCTCCCTTCCTTCCTTCCCCCCCTGCTTTCTGGGAACCTCACCAGGACAAGAGCAAAAGATAATATATATATATATATATATATATATATATATATATATATATATATATATATATATATATATATATATACATATACACATACTAACATATACATTTAATATACAAAGAAAACATACATAATACATGACATAAAATAGAATATTATCATACAACACTCTAACCTGCCACAACCCGGTAGCATCTCAATATCATATCCTGGCTTCACCAAGTGTCCATATCAAGTGGCTGCCCAACTCTTGGCTCACCACTTACTACTCCCTCACTACATGGGGCTGGAATCCTGTCTCAACAATACTGTATCCTCAGCCCTAAATGTATATGGAACACAGCTCGGGGCTGAAACACCAGAAACATCTACATAAGTATCCCCCAACACAAGAAGAAATCAATCTCTCACCTTACACTGTGTCTTACATGCCAATAAGTATTCAAGCACTCCCCCTTTATACAATTATGTGTGTCCACCATGAACCTCTGTTCTGCTCCTAGAGGCTCACCACCAATATATATCTCTAGGTCCTCCAAAATATCAGGAAAGGCACTTCTGGAGTTCTCTCAATCTGGTGCAAAATGAAGTCCGAATCCAACATCAGTGACACTTCACCACTGATTCCACAGAGACACGTGTAGCTCCTCTACACTGCTTGAAATCAACTCCTCACTATGGAGTTCAGCATACACTTCTTCTCCAGCCTCGAAGTTCCTCCATCAACTTCTTCTCTAACCTTGAAGTTTTCCCACGAACTCCTTCCCAAACAAACTGGCGAAATCTTTGACGTAAGGACGCTCACTCACTGGAGCTCAAACATGGCGCTCACATCGGCCACCCACAAAAATGCTTCGGGACTGCCTCACAAGGCTTCCTCTAGTCCACGACTGGAGTTCACAACGTCGCCTGGCAGGCTCCACAACAGAAACGCCTGCTTACTTCCATCCTCTTGAAGGTACAACAAATAGAGTTTCACCAAGGCACACCCAACACTCACTTGCAGGTCGCCTCTAATTTACCAAAATCACAGAGAAATGGTGTACTGTCCCCAACAGCTTCCTCACACTTGCAGACAAGTAGTCTTCACTCCGGCACTCCGGTTTTGGGTAAGCTTGGGTGGATTTGGGTAGATTTGGGTAATTCTATGGACCCCCCCAGCAGTTCAGAGCAGTCACTGGGGTCAGAGAAGAGCTGGTGGGCCACTCTCTCTCTCTCTTAGTTCCGGGTGTCTTCCCTTGAGTAGGTGATATTGATCGCTCTTGGCCGTCTCTCTGTCACCTCAGTAGGTGATATTGATCGCTCTTGGCCGTCTCTCTGTCACTGACAGTACTGTCCGTCATAGTGACGGGGTCTGGTGTGTGTGTTGGTGGGGCTGGGGTCGTTATTAACCTGATGACGAGTCTCCAGACCTGTGGTGACGTACAGCAGGTGGTTATCTGGGACGGTGTGGAGACACTGCTGCATCACTTCTCACACCCTCTACACTGCTGTTACTCCTGCTGCTGCTGGTACTGCTGCCGTTACTGCTGCTGCTGTAACAGCCGTGTCAACATACAGGCTCAGGGTAGGAGAGGAACGACAGGCACCACAGCTGAGTGGGACGTAACCCAGTATGGTGCTGAGCATCAAGATAGTGAAGAGTTGAGTGAGAGGCAGAGGAGTAAGTGGTAGAGCACTAATCCAGTTTAGACAGCATATGGGAGGAATGCAAATAGAGTAGCGAACGTCTATTTCAGCTCCCTAAATAAGCATGGGACAAGACTTTAAGTTAAGGGCCTTAGACCATTCAACTCGGAGCTGTGAGAAGCGAGTGTCAAAGATTAAACCCAGAAGTTTAGCAGAATCATTATACAAAAGAGGATTACCTTAAAGCGACAAGAGGAGGACGAAGAACGACCTGTTTCCGAGAAAAAGTCATAGCACATGTCTTGGTGACCGAGAACTTGAAGCCATGATTGGCGGGCCAGGACGACACGAGATTAATTGCTAGTTGAAGCTGTCATTGGCGCAAAGGTGAGTTATCACCTTGACAGCTGAGGGTGTCAAGGCGATGACACCTTGACACCCTGCGTGTTAGTGGCTGTACCACTAACACTACCACTTAACTATGCGTGTTAGTGGCTGTACCACTAACACTACCACTTAACTATGCGTGTTAGTGGCTGTACCACTAACACTACCACTAAACTATGCGTGTTAGTGGCTGTACCACTAACACTACCACTTAACTATGCGTGTTAGTGGCTGTACCACTAACACTACCACTTAACTATGCGTGTTAGTGGCTGTACCACTAACACTACCACTTAAATATGCGTTTTAGTGGCTGTACCACTAACACTACCACTTAACTATGCGTGTTAGTGGCTGTACCACTAACACTACCACTTAACTATGCGTGTTAGTGGCTGTACAAGAATGTTAGAACTCTTGTATGTATAAATGAAAAATAGAGAGCTGAGAAAATACCAGAGGGAAGGGAGGAAAGAAGACCATTGAGGACAACCAGGAAAAGAGTAGTGCTCAGAACACTACCTCGAGGTATATCGAAAAGAAGCGGAGAGAGCGGCACCAAGCCTCACTCTAAAGGAACTACTGGAGAGGAAGCTCTGGAGGAAGAGAAGGAGATTACCACGAAGGTCAAAAGAACGGAGTTGGGACAGAATGTGGTATCTCCAGGTGGTACCACACACCCTTCCTGGTCAAAAAGGACAGCAACAACAGAGGTCTTCGCAGCAAAGGCAGTACGAATATAGACCTCCAAGTTCACTAAGACATCAGTCGTGCCATGACACCTGCGAAAGCCAAATTTAGTGTGTGAGAGGTGACGATAGTGTTCTAAAACCTCCTGGATATAGTTCATGAACATAAGTGAACAATAGTGTTACCCTACACGAGTCTTACGCGAGTCGGGTTTTCTTGTTTTTCACCTGTTACCTTCTGATTCCAGTCTATTTAGGTATTGCCTTACTCATGGCAGGGCTCTTCATTTACGACCTCCTGACCTACAGGTTTGTGTCGTAATATCTTGTGCGGCACTGTCATGGACTGTTTGGCTGTCATGATATTCACAATTTGCCCAACCCTCTCTGTCCTGTGTTAGTGTCGTTGCTTTATCACAGATCTCTAGTAGGTTCGTTAGGCATGATTTCCCTTCTCTAAAGCCGTGATGATTTACAGTGACATACCTAATTCTCTACACACAGAGATCACACTAACGTGATGCATCAAATGAACAAATCCACAAGGGCCTTGACGAGGATTCGAACCTGCGTCCGGGAGCATCCCAGACACTGCCTTAATCGACTGAGCTACGACAGGGTTAAAACAGTTGAAACCGAAGTTCTACTGAGGCTACAGGATCCATTAAGTTCAGTAGAACTTCGGTTTCAACTCTTTTAACACTGTCGTAGCTCAGTCGATTAAGGCAGTGTCTGGGATGCTCCCGGACGCAGATTCGAATCCTCGTCAAGGCCCTTGTGGATTTGTTCACCTAATTCTCTCTTTAGGTGTGTAATCTTATTTTTTAATATTATTTCAAGTACTTTGCAGAAGATGCTTGTCAGTAATACTGGTCTGTAGTTAAGTGCCTCATCTCTATCTCCTTTATTTTATATTAGAGGTATGCTAAGGGTATATGCCATTTCTTTTAACATCCATGGTGATACATTGTCTGGTTCAGTAGCTTCAATTTCTTCTGGTGATGCCACTTGTCTCATTGCTTCCTTTGCTGTTACCTCAGTATGTATTAGTCTCTCATCTACAGGAACCTCCTCATCTAGCACTGGCAGCTGGTCTGGCTAAGTCATAAACACTCCATTTAGAAATTGGCGTTTAGTTCCTTGCAAATTTCCTTGTCATTTCCTGAATGTTCACCTCTCATTTTTCACTTGTCACTTGGCCGTTAACTGTTATGTTAACAGTGTTATGATCAGTGTTGCGTCTAGTTGCTCAGTGTTGCGTCTAGTTGTTTTCACCCCTAACTGTTATTTCCTTCTTATATGACTATGCAGTAGTTTTGGTTGTTTGTGAGTATGTGTATATGAGAGAGAGAGAGAGAGAGAGAGAGAGAGAGAGAGAGAGAGAGAGAGAGAGAGAGAGAGAGAGAGAGAGAGAGAGAGAGAGAGAGAGAGAGAGAGAGAGAGAGAGAGAGTAAATGAATGAATAAATTAATGAATACCTTAGTGTTATACAAACATTCCTGAGACTATCTGACAATTCTCGTGCAACAGTTGACACATCTTGCAAGAAACACCGTGCTTGTCCTATCTTCTCAAAGACACACACACACACACACACACACACACACACACACACACACACACACACACACACACACACACACACACACACACACACACACACACACACGTACATACATAACGATCTTAATTAAGATTGCTCGTCGTGTCTAGACAGTGATACCAACCTTGCGTCTGGTTCGTCATCTGCCTATTTGAACACTCTTCCAACCCCCCCCCCCTCCCCCCTCCTTTAAAGAGCTCCTCCTGCTCTTCCTCCCACGAGCTCGGAGCAACAAGAGGCTGCAGGCGGATATCTCTCTTCCTCAATGACGACCACGAAGGCACGACTCCATTAACCCAAATGGACATCGTAAATGGCCCCGTCTTTACCTCGTGACACTTCTCACTTGATCAATATCCGCAGAGCCTGAAGGGCCTCGCAGCAGGAAAAGGATCGTACATTCCTTGGGATTTCTAAGTTTATAAGATGAACCCTCTCGCTGGAAAGGGTCGTAGAGTCCGTTCACCCGTTCCGTCGTAAATACCCGCCGCTAGGTTACCGGGGAAGGAGAAGGGAGAGCGCCTGGGGGAGTTAATCTGGCCGGAGTGAAGGGGTCTCGTGGGGGCGCTAGCCGGCCCCCACACACCTATACTCTTAATCAAATCTGGTGCAGAAATTGGGGGCCTTCATTACCTGGCTTTCCTCTCTTCCCGGGGCGCTTGTGGCAGTGATCGCTGGCACTCTTGTTACTTGGGTGGGGGAGAGAGAGAAAGAGAGAGAGAGAGAGAGAGAGAGAGAGAGAGAGAGAGAGAGAGAGAGAGAGAGAGAGAGAGACGGAGGGAGGGAAGTTAAGAAAGGAGGTGGAGGAGATAAGAATGATTGTGAGACCAAATATACTGAGGCTGGAACAGGGAGTTGGTATAAATGTCATGAAAGGAAATTATGTGTTGTCTGTTATATTAGCTCGCTTGGGCACGCTTGGGCACGGGCAGAGCACGCACTCATCCACATCCACAAGACCTCTTATAAGTCTCCTCCTAACTTCCTTGGGGACTTCAATATACCCAGTTTCCAATGGAGAATAGTAATCAATAACATTATAGCAGGAAATCAACCTGGAAATAACCAATCACAGGTCAGAGAACTACAGAGATTCTGTGACAAATTCTCGTTCAGTCGTAGATTACAGAACCAACTAGGAACGAGAACACGCTGGACCTGATATTCACGAACAATGATGAGCTAATCAGAAACATTACTGTCTCAGACACTACGTACTCGGACCACAAGATCATTGAAGTGCAAACTAACATTAATAACGGTAGTAGGCCCAAGAGAAACAACAAGCGAGAAGGGCTATTCTATAAATTCAATTTTAATAATAAGAGGATAAACTGGGAGAAAATAAACAGGGAACTGACAAACATTCAATGGGAAAATGTTCTAAGTAAAAAAAAATCCTACACAAGGAATAGAAAAACTGACTTCTGAAGCATATGAAGTGTGTCTGAAACATGTTCCTTTGAGGAAAGTCAGAAAGAGGTCCAACGTAGAAAGAGAACGCAGACGACATTACAAAAGAAGAAAAAAGTTAACGGAAATGCTAAAGCAGACGTGACTTTCCATGCAAAGAAGGAATAATTTAAAAAGGGAGATTGAAGAAATCGAACAAAGACTGAAGCATTCATATCAGACTGAAGAAAGGGAACTAGAACAGAAAGCAATTCAAGAAATAAATAAAAAAACAAAATATTTCTTCTCATATGCTAAATAAAAAGCAAAAACCACTGCCAGTATTGGACCTATTCGTATTAGTGAAGGTTCATACACGGAGGATGACAAAGAAATTAGTGAAATCCTAAAAAAGCAGTATGAGGACATGTTTAGCACCCCGATACACAGCATGAAAGTGGAAGATCCGGACAACTTCTTTATGCGCGATATCCAAACCCCTATAAATATAACTGATATCAACACGAGCGTGGCAGATTTTGAAAGAGAAATTGACAATATGCCCATGCACTCAGCCCCGCGTCCAGACTCATGTAATTCAATATTTATAAAGAAATGCAAGGTGCCAGTAGCACAGGCACTCAGTATAGTGTGGAGGAAGAGCTTGGACACGGGGGAGATACCAGATGCGCTTAAAGCAGTAGACATAGCCCCTCTACACTAGGGAGGGAGCAAAGCATTGACAAAGTGGCCAATGTTGACCAGTTGCACTAACGTCCCACATAATAAAAGTATTTGAGAGTGATCAGGAGTCAGGTCACTAGTTTCTTGGAGACCAATGAACTCCACAATCCAAGCCAACAAGGATTTAGAGCAGGAAGATCGTGCCTCTCGCAGCTACTTGACCATTACAACAAAGTCACTGAGGCATTAGAAGAAAATCAGAATGCAGATGTGGTATATACGGATTTCGCAAAGCCATTCGATAAATGTGACCATGGAGTGATAGCACACAAAATGAGGTCAGTGGGAATAACTGGTAAAGTAGGACGCTGGATACTCAGTTTTCTGTCGAACAGAACACAAAGAGTAACTGTCAACCATATAAAATCGAGTCCAAGTGCAGTTAAAACTCAGTACCTTAAGGTACAGTCCTTGCACCACTGCTTTTCCTTATTCTCATATCAGATATACACTCAAATACAAGGCACAGCTTCGTATCATCTTTTGCAGATGACACAAAAATCAGCATGAAAATTACCTCTGCTGAAGATATTAAAAACTACAAGCAGATATTAATAAAGTTTTCGACTGGGTAGCAGAAAATAACATGATGTTTAACAGCGATAAATTCCAGGTACTTAATACGGTAAAAATGAGGACCTTAAACATAATAAAGGGTAAAAAAAAAACGCAATCAAATGTACCCATAGTAGGAAAACAGCATGTAAAGGATTTGGGAATAATGATGTCCGACGACCTAACGTTTAGGGAGCATAACCAAGCAAATATTGCGTCAGCCAGAAAAATGATGGGATGGATTACGAGAACTTTCAAATCCAGGGATCCCATCACAATGGTTGTACTCTTTAAGTCACTTGTGTTGTCCCGTCTTGAGTACTGCTCAGTACTCACTTCCCCCTTCAGAGCAGGAGAGACTGCTGAAATAGAGGGAATACAGAGAACATATACGGCACTCATAGACGCGATAAAGCATCTAAATTACTGGGATCGTCTCTAAGCTCTCCGAATGTACTCGCTAGAAAGACGAAGGGAGAGATATAAAATAATATACACGTGGAAAATACTGGAGGGCCAGGTCCCAAATCTACACAGTAAAATAACAACGTACTGGAGTGAATGATATGGAAGAAAATGCAGAATAGAACCAGTGAAGAGCAGAGGTGCCATAGGCACAATCAGAGAACACTGTATAAACATCAGAGGTTCGCGGTTGTTCAACGTCCTCCCAGCGAGCATAAGAAATATTGCCGGAACAACCGTGGACATCTTCAAGAGGAAACTAGATTGTTTCCTTCAAGGAGTGCCGGACCAACCGGGCTGTGGTGGGTATGTGGGCCTGCGGGCCGCTCCAAGCAACAGCCTGGTGGACCAAACTCTCACAAGTCAAGCCTGGCCTCGTGCCGGGCTTGGGGAGTAGAAGAACTCCCAGAACCCCATCAACCAGGTAACCAGGTACTTTCCCCCCTCCCCCCCCCACATACACACCCTGGCCTGGGCCTCCCGGCTGAGTGGACAGTGCTCTGGGGTCGTAGTCCTAAGGGTCCAGGTTTGATCCCCGGCCGAACCAGAAACAAATGGGCAGAGTTTCTTTCACCCTGATGGCCCTGTTCCCCTAGCAGTGAAAAGGTACCTGAGAGTTAGACAGCTGCTACACTGTTTCACCCACTTCACCCCCCTCCCCTTCAATTGTTATTTGTGTGGTAAAACAGTTGTGCCTGAGCTAAAAAAAAAAATACATTTGGTGTGTGTCTGCAAACAGTTTTGTCAGTGAGGAAAGTGAGCAGGTAATTCCGAGGTGCGAGTTGCGTCTAAATGCTCAGTGTTGCGTCTAGATGCTCAGTGTTGCGTCTAGTTGCTCAGTGTTGCGTCTAAATGCTCAGTGTTGCGTCAAGATGCTCAGTGTTGCGTCTAGTTGCTCAGTGTTGCGTCTAAATGCTCAGAGTTGCGTCTAGATGCTCAGTGTTGCGTCTAGTTGCTCAGTGTTGCGTCTAGATGCTCAGTGTTGCGTCTAGTTGCTCAGTGTTGCGTCTAAATGCTCAGTGTTGCGTCTAGATGCTCAGTGTTGCGTCTAGTTGCTCAGTGTTGCGTCTAGATGCTCAGTGTTGCGTCTAGATGTTCAGTGTTGCGTCTAGTTGCTCAGTGTTGCGTCTAGATGCTCAGTGTTGCGTCTAGTTGCTCAGTGTTGCGCCTAGATGCTCAGTGTTGCGTCTAGATGCTCAGTGTTGCGTCTAGATGCTCAGTGTTGCGTCTAGATGCTCAGTGTTGCGTCTAGATGCTCAGTGTTGCGTCTAGATGCTCAGTGTTGCGTCTAGTTGCTCAGTGTTGCGTCTAGATGCTCAGTGTTGCGTCTAGTTGCTCAGTGTTGCGTCTAGTTGCTCAGTGTTGCGTCTAGATGCTCAGTGTTGCGTCTAGATGCTCAGTGTTGCGTCTAGTTGCTCAGTGTTGCGTCTAGATGCTCAGTGTTGCGTCTAGTTGCTCAGTGTTGCGTCTAGTTGCTCAGTGTTGCGTCTAGATGCTCAGTGTTGCGTCTAGATGCTCAGTGTTGCGTCTAGATGCTCAGTGTTGCGTCTAGTTGCTCAGTGTTGCGTCTAGATGCTCAGTGTTGCGTCTAGATGCTCAGTGTTGCGTCTAGATGCTCAGTGTTGCGTCTAGTTGCTCAGTGTTGCGTCTAGATGCTCAGTGTTGCGTCTAGATGCTCAGTGTTGCAGCTGCAACACTCTCAACACCACACAGGTCTGTGTTCCGACGCTTCCTGTATCACAGATGTATATGTATCATATCTTTCACATTATCATATTAAATTTGGGGGGGGGTGTCTGGGGGCTCAAATTGATTTCTTATAGGTGGAAGAGGAGGACGAAGAGGAGGAGGACGAGGACGAGGAGGAGGAGCAGAGGAAGGAGGAGGGGGAAGAGCAGAGGAAGGAGGAGGGGGAAGAGCAGAGGAAGGAGGAGGGGGAAGAGCAGAGGAAGGAGGAGGGGGTTTTAAGCCATATTAGAGCAAATTAAGATTCCCTTTGGGACTGTGAACACCTCCCTGGCGCACCGTTGAACGCCCTCTTATCCTAACTCAAGTGCGGGTAAAGGTGGGTGGGCGGGAGCACCTTCTGTAGGGACGGGTGGGGTGGGCCCGTCTCTCCCCTCACTCACACTCTTCCCCTCACTCACACTCCTTCCCTCACTCACACTCCTCCCCTCACTCACACTCCTTCCCTCACT
>NW_025558778.1:0-67500 GCF_020424385.1 Procambarus clarkii | reverse complement strand
GGCGCGCCCACCAAGCCAGGGGCCCGCCCACCAAGCCAGGGGCGCGCCCACCAAGCCAGGGGCCCGCCCACGGGGTGTAACCATCATCCATCAGCTTCAATATTCCGGCGGAATGTTAAAGCTGCCGTCTCGGCCCCCGTGTGTGGTCGAGTGTAACAAGTGGGTGTTCTGTCCCCCCGTGTTCTGTCCCCTCGTGTTCTGTCTCCCCGTGTTCTGTATCCCCGTGTTCTCTCGTGTTCTGTTTCCCCGTGTTCTGTCTCCCCGTGTTCTGTCTCCTCGTGTTCTCTCTCCCCGTGTTCTGTCTCCCCGTGTTCTGTCTCCTCGTGTTCTGTCTCCTCGTGTTCTGTCTCCCCGTGTTCTGTCTCCTCGTGTTCTCTCTCCCCGTGTTCTCTCTCCCCGTGTTCTGTCTCCTCGTGTTCTGTCTCCCCGTGTTCTGTCTCCTCGTGTTCTCTCTCCTCGTGTTCTATCTCCCCGTGTTCTGTCTCCTCGTGTTCTGTCTCCCCGTGTTCTGTCTCCTCGTGTTCTGTCTCCTCGTGTTCTGTCCCCTCGTGTTCTGTCTCCTCGTGTTCTGTCCCCCGTGTTCTGTCCCCCGTGTTCTGTCCCCTCGTGTTCTGTTTTCGTGTTCTGTCTCCCCGTGTTCTATGTCCTCGTGTTCTGTCCCCTCGTGTTCTGTCTCCTCGTGTTCTGTCTCCTCGTTTTCTGTCCCCTCGTGTTCTGTCCCCCGTGTTCTGTCTCTTCGTGTTCTGTCTCCCCGTGTTCTGTCTCCTCGTGTTCTGACCCCCCGTGTTCTGTCCCCCGTGTTCTGTCTCCTCGTGTTCTGTCTCCCCGTGTTCTGTCTCCTCGTGTTCTGTCTCCCCGTGTTCTGTCTCCTCGTGTTCTGTCCCAACGTGTTCTGTCTCCTCGTGTTGTCTCCCCGTGTTCTGTCCCCCGTGTTCTGTCTCCTCGTGTTCTGTCCCCCCGTGTTCTGTCTACTCGTGTTCTGTCCCATCGTGTTCTGTCCCCCGTGTTCTGTCTCGTGTTCTGTCTTCGTGTTCTGTCCCCTCGTGTTCTGTCTCCCCGTGTTCTGTCTCCACGTGTTCTGTCTCCTCGTGTTCTGTCTCCTCGTGTTCTGTCTCCCCGTGTTCTGTCCCCTCGTGTTCTGTCCCCTCGTGCTCTGTCCCCTCGTGTTCTGTCTCCTCGTGTTCTGTCCCCTCTTTCTGTAACTCTCGTGTTCTGTCCCCTCGTGTTCTGGCCCCTCCCCTCGGGTTCTGTCTCCTCGTGTTCTGTCCCCTCGTTCTGTAACTCGTGTTTTGTCCCCTCGTGTTCTGTCTTCCCGTGTTCTGCCCCTCGTGTTCTGTCCCCTCGTGTTCTGTCTCCTCGTGTTCTGTCTCCCCGTGTTCTGTCTCCCCGTGTTCTCTCTCCTCGTGTTCTGTTTCCCCGTGTTCTGTCTCCCCGTGTTCTGTCTCCTCGTGTTCTCTCTCCCCGTGTTCTGTCTCCCCGTGTTCTGTCTCCTCGTGTTCTGTCCCCTCGTGTTCTGTCTCCTCGTGTTCTGTCTCCTCGTGTTCTGTCTCCCCGTGTTCTGTCCCCTCGTGTTATGTCCCCTCGTGTTCTGTCTCCTCGTGTTCTGTCTCCCCGTGTTCTGTCCCCTTGTGTTCTGTCCCCTCGTGTTCTGTCTCCCCGTGTTCTGTCCCATCGTGTTCTGTCTCCTCGTGTTCTGTCTACCCGTGTTCTGTCTCCCCGTGTTCTGTCTCCTCGTGTTCTGTCGCCCCGTGTTCTGTCGCCCCGTGTTCTGTCCCCCCCGTGTTCTGTCTCCCCGTGTTCTGTCTCCTCGTGTTCTGTCTCCCCGTGTTCTGTCTCCTCGTGTTCTGTCTCCCCGTGTTCTGTCTCCTCGTGTTCTGTCTCCCCGTGTTCTGTTTCCTCGTGTTTTGTCTCCTCGTGTTCTGTCGCCCCGTGTTCTGTCCCCCCCGTGTTCTGTCTCCCCGTGTTCTGTCTCCCCGTGTTCTGTTTCCTCGTGTTCTGTCTCCTCGTGTTCTATCGCCCCGTGTTCTGTCGCCCCGTGTTCTGTCCCCTCTTGTTCTGTCTCCCCGTGTTCTGTCTCCTCGTGTTCTGTCTCCCCGTGTTCTGTTTCCTCGTGTTCTGTCTCCTCGTGTTCTGTCTCCCCGTGTTCTGTCTCCCCGTGTTCTGTCTCCTCCTGTTCTGTCTCCTCCTGTTCTGTCTCCTCGTGTTTTGTCTCCTGTTCTGTCGCCCCGTGTTCTGTCTCCCCGTGTTCTGTTTCCTCGTGTTCTGTCTCCTCGTGTTCTGTCGCCCCGTGTTCTGTCTCCCCATGTTCTGCCCCCCCGTGTTCTGTCTCCCCGTGTTCTGTCCCCCGTGTTCTGTCCCCTCGTGTTCTGTCTCCTCGTGTTATGTCCCCTCGTGTTCTGTTTCCTCGTGTTCTGTCTCCTCGTGTTCTGTCTCCCCGTGTTCTATCTCCTCGTGTTCTGTCCCCTCGTGTTCTGTTTCCTCGTGTTCTGTCCCCTCGTGTTCTGTCTCCTCGTGTTCTGTCTCCTCGTTTTCTGTCCCCTCGTGTTCTGTCCTCCGTGTTCTGTCTCCTCGTGTTCTGTCTCCCCGTGTTCTGTCTCCTCGTGTTCTGTCTCCTCGTGTTCTGTCTCCTCGTGTTCTGTCTCCTCGTGTTGTCTCCCCGTGTTCTGTCCCCCGTGTTCTGTCTCCTCGTGTTCTGTCTTCGTGTTCTGTCCCCCCGTGTTCTGTCTACTCGTGTTCTGTCCCATCGTGTTCTGTCCCCCGTGTTCTGTCTCCTCGTGTTCTGTCCCCTCGTGTTCTGTCCCCCGTGTTCTGTCTCGTGTTCTGTCTTCGTGTTCTGTCTCGTGTTCTGTCTTCGTGTTCTGTCCCCTCGTGTTCTGTCTCCCCGTGTTCTTTCTCCTCGTGTTCTGTCTCCCCGTGTTCTGTCTCCACGTGTTCTGTCTCCTCGTGTTCTGTCTCCCCATGTTCTGTCCCCTCGTGTTCTGTCCCCTCGTGCTCTGTCCCCTCGTGTTCTGTCTCCTCGTGTTCTGTCCCCTCTTTCTGTAACTCGTGTTCTGTCCCCTCGTGTTCTGGCCCCTCCCCTAGTGTTCTGTCTCCTCGTGTTCTGTCCCCTCGTTCTGTAACTCGTGTTTTGTCCCCTCGTGTTCTGTCTTCCCGTGTTCTGCCCCACGTGTTCTGTCCCCTCGTGTTCTGTCTCCTCGTGTTCTGTCTCCCCGTGTTCTGTCCCCTCGTGTTCTGTCTCCTAGTGTTCTGTCCCCTCGTGTTCTGTCCCCTCGTGTTCTGTCTCCCCGTGTTCTGTCTCCTCGTGTTCTGTCCCCTCGTGTTCTCCCTCCTCGTGTTCTGTCTCCTCATGTTGTCCCCTCGTTCTGTAACTCTCGTGTTCTGTCCCCTCGTGTTCTGTCTCCCCGTGTTCTGTCCCCCCGTGTTCTGTCCCCTCGTGTTGTCTCCTCGTGTTCTGTCCCCTCGTGTTCTGTCTCCCCGTGTTCTGTCCCCTCGTGTTCTGTAACTCGTGTTCTGTCCTCTCGTGTTCTGTCTCCCCGTGTTCTGTCCCCTCGTGTTCTGTAACTCTCGTGTTCTGTCTCCTCGTGTTCTGTTTCCCCGTGTTCTGTCCCCTCGTATTCTGTCTCCTCGTGTTCTGTCTCCTCGTGTTCTGTCTCCCCGTGTTCTGTCTCCTCGTGTTCTGTCCCCTCGTGTTCTGTCTCCTAGTGTTCTGTCCCCTCGTGTTCTGTCTCCTAGTGTTCTGTCCCCTTGTGTTCTGTCCCCTCGTGTTCTGTCTCCCCGTGTTCTGTCTCCTCGTGTTCTGTCCCCTCGTGTTCTGTCTCCTCGTGTTCTGTCTCCTCGTGTTCTGTCTCTCCGTGTTCTGTCCCCTCGTGTTATGTCCCCTCGTGTTCTGTCTCCTCGTGTTCTGTCCCCCCCGTGTTCTGTCTCCCCGTGTTCTGTCTCCCCGTGTTCTGTCTCCCCGTGTTCTGTTTCCTCGTGTTCTGTCTCCTCGTGTTCTTTCTCCCCGTGTTCTGTCTCCCCGTGTTCTGTCTCCTCGTGTTCTGTCGCCCCGTGTTCTGTCGCCCCGTGTTCTGCCCCCCCCCCCGTGTTCTGTCTCCCCGTGTTCTGTCTCCCCGTATTCTGTCTCCCCGTGTTCTGTTTCCTCGTGTTCTGTCTCCTCGTGTTCTGTCTCCCCGTGTTCTGTCTCCCCGTGTTCTGTCTCCTCGTGTTCTGTCTCCTCGTGTTCTGTCTCCTCGTGTTCCGTCGCCCCGTGTTCTGTCGCCCCGTGTTCTGTCCCCCCCGTGTTCTGTCTCCCCGTGTTCTGTCTCCCCGTGTTCTGTTTCCTCGTGTTCTGTCGCCCCGTGTTCTGTCGCCCCGTGTTCTGTCCCCCCGTGTTCTGTCTCCCTGTGTTCTGTCTCCCCGTGTTCTGTCTCCCCGTGTTCTGTTTCCTCGTGTTCTGTCTCCTCGTGTTCTGTCGCCTCGTGTTCTGTCGCCCCGTGTTCTGTCCCCTCGTGTTCTGTCTCCCCGTGTTCTGTCTCCTCGTGTTCTGTCTCCCCGTGTTCTGTCTCCTCGTGTTTTGTCTCCTGTTCTGTCGCCCCGTCTTCTGTCTCCCCGTGTTCTGTTTCCTCGTGTTCTGTCGCCCCGTGTTCTGTCTCCCCATGTTCTGCCCCCCCGTGTTCTGTCCCCCGTGTTCTGTCCCCTCGTGTTCTGTCTCCTCGTGTTCTGTCCTCTCGTGTTCTGTCCCCTCGTGTTCTGTCTCCTCGTGTTCTGTCCTCTCGTGTTATGTTTCCTCGTGTTCTGTCTCCCCGTGTTCTGTCTCCCCGTGTTCTGTCTCCTCGTGTTTTGTCTCCTGTTCTGTCGCCCCGTGTTCTGTCTCCCCATGTTCTGTCCCCCCCGTGTTCTCTCCTCCCCCGTGTTCTGTCTCCCCGTGTTCTGTCTCCTCGTGTTTTGTCCTCCGTGTTCTGTCCCCTCGTGTTCTGTCTCCTCGTATTCTGTCCCCTCGTGTTCTGTTTCCTCGTTCTGTTTCCTCGTGTTCTGTCTCCTCGTGTTCTGTCTCCCCGTGTTCTGTCTCCTCGTGTTCTGTCTCCTCGTGTTTTGTCTCCTATTCTGTCGCCCCGTGTTCTGTCTCCCCATGTTCTGTCCCCCCGTGTTCTGTCTCCTCGTGTTCTGTCTCCCCGTGTTCTGTCTCCCCGTGTTTTGTCTCCCCGTGTTCTGTCTCCTCGTGTTCTGTCCCCGTGTTCTGTCTCCCCGTGTTCTGTCTCCCTGTGTTCTGTCTCCCCGTGTTCTGTCTCCCCGTGTTCTGTCTCCCCGTGTTCTGTCTCCTCGTGTTCTGTCTCCCCGTGTTCTGTCCCCTCGTGTTCTGTCTTCTCGTGTTCTGACTCATCTTATGAGTCAGTTTATCTTTTTCGTGATAAACTGTTTAACACGGGTGGTAAGCGAACAAGGGAACACTTTAACTCTGAAAAATTATCTGGAAAACCGACACGCTAAACATGTTTTTTTTGACCTGCAAACCCTGTGACACAAACACGATTTAAAACAAAAAATCGGGTTCACGCTTTCATCCCTACTACTACTACTAGTAGGGGCGGGCCCATGGAGTCGGCCGGCCGAGCGGACAGCACGCTGGACACGTGATCCTGTGGTGGAGTTTCTTTCACCCTATGCTCCTGTTACCTAGCAGTAAAATAGGTACCTGAGAGTTAGTGAGCTGTCACGTGCTGCTTCCTGGGTGTTTGTTTGTGGGGGGGGGGAGAGTAGTAGAAACAGTTCAATAACAGTTGAGAGGCGGGACCAAAGAGCCAGAGCTCAACCCCCGCAAGCACAACTGGGTGAATCCTCGTGTTCTGACTCACCTTCCGTCCCCTCGTGACCATGCCTCTAGGCCAGGACTCAAGGCTGGACTTCACTGGCGCTGAATGACGTCTGATTAGCGCTGGCTTTGTGTGTTGTTAAGTTCTTCACCGCCACAACACAGCTTTACTACCACAACACAGCCTCGCCACCACAACACAGCTTCACCACCACAACACAGTCTCGCCACCACAACACAGCCTCGCCACCACAACACAGCTTCACCACCACAACACAGCCTCACTACCACAACACAGCTTCACCACCACAACACAGTCTCGCCACCACAACACAGCCTCACCACCACAACACAGCTTCACCACCACAACACAGCCTCACTACCACAACACAGCTTCACCACCACAACACAGTCTCGCCACCACAACACAGCCTCGCCACCACAACACAGCCTCGCCACCACAACACAGCTTCACCACCACAACACAGCCTCACTACCACAACACAGTCTCGCCACCACAACACAGTCTCGCCACCACAACACAGCCTCGCCACCACAACACAGCTTCACCACCACAACACAGCCTCACTACCACAACACAGCTTCACCACCACAACACAGTCTCGCCACCACAACACAGCCTCACCACCACAACACAACCTCACAACACAGCTTCACAACACACCACCACAACACAGCCTCACAACACAGCCACATCACCACAACACAGCCTCACCACCACAACACAGCCTCACCACCACAACACAGCCTCACCACCACAACACAGCTTCACCACCACAACATAGCTTCACCACCACAACACAGCCTCACTACCACAACACAGCTTCACCACCACAACACAGCCTCGCCACCACAACACAGCTTCACCACCACAACACAGCCTCACTACCACAACACAGCCTCACCACCACAACACAGCTTCACTAACACAACACAGCCTCACCACCACAACACAGCCTCACCACCACAACACAGCTTCACTAACACAACACAGCCTCACCACCACAACACAGCCTCACCACCACAACACAGCTTCACTAACACAACACAGCTTCACCACCACAACACAGCCTCACCACAACACAGCTTCACTAACACAACACAGCCTCACCACCACAACACAGCCTCACCACCACAACACAGCTTCACTAACACAACACAGCCTCACCACCACAACACAGCCTCACCACCACAACACAGCTTCACTAACACAACACAGCTTCACCACCACAACACAGCCTCACCACCACAACACAGCCTCACCACCACAACACAGCTTCACTAACGCAACACAGCCTCACCACCACAACACACCACCACAACACAGCCTCACCACCACAACACAGCTTCACCACAACACAGCTTCACTAACACAACACAGCCTCACCAACACAACATAGCCTCACCACCACAACACAGCTTCACCACAACACAGCTTCACTAACACAACACAGCCTCACCACCACAACACAGCTTCACCACAACACAGCTTCACTAACACAACACAGCCTCACCACCACAACACAGCTTCACAACACACCACCACTACACAGCTTCACAACACAGCTTCACAACACACCACCACAACACACCACCACAACACACCACCACAACACACCACCACAACACAGCTTCACAACACACCACCACAACACAGCTTCACAACACAGCTTCACAACACAGCTTCACAACACACCACCACAACACAGCTTCACAACACAGCTTCACAACACACCACCACAACACACCACCACAACACAGCTTCACAACACACCACCACAACACACCACCACAACACAGCTTCACAACACAGCTTCACAACACACCACCACAACACACCACCACAACACACCACCACAACACACCACCACAACACACCACCACAACACACCACCACAACACAGCTTCACAACACAGCTTCACAACACACCACCACAACACACCACCACAACACACCACCACAACACACCACCACAACACACCACCACAACACACCGCCACAACACACCACCACAACACACAAACACAGCTTCACAACACACCACCACAACCCACCACCACAACACACCACACAACACACCACCACAACACCACCACACCACCACAACACACCACCACAACACACCACCACAACACACACAACACACCACAACACACCACACAACACACCACCACAACACACCACACAACACACCACCACACACACACACCACAACACACAACCACCACCACACACACCACCACAACACACCACCACAACACACCACCACAACACACCACCACAACACACCACCACAACACACCACCACAACACACCACCACAACACACCACCACAACACACCACCACAACACACCACCACAACACACCACCACAACACACCACCACAACACACCACCACAACACACCACCACAACACACCACCACACACAACAACACACCACCACAACACACCACCACAACACACCACCACAACACACCACCACAACACACACACCACACACACCACAACACAGCTTCACAACACACCACCACAACACACCACCACAACACACCACCACAACACACCACCACAACACACCACCACAACACACCACCACAACACACCACCACAACACACCACCACAACACACCACCACAACACACCACCACAACACAGCTTCACAACACACCACCACAACACACCACCACAACACAGCTTCACAACACACCACCACAACACACCACCACAACACACCACCACAACACAGCTTCACAACACACCACCACAACACACCACCACAACACACCACCACAACACACCACCACAACACACCACCACAACACACCACCACAACACACCACCACAACACACAACCACAACACACCACCACAACACACCACCACAACACACCACAACACACCACCACAACGCAGCTTCACCACCACAACACAACACACCACCACAACACAGCTTCACAACACACCACCACAACACAACACACCACCACAACACAGCTTCACAACACACCACCACAACACACCACCACAACACAGCTTCACAACACACCACCACAACACACCACCACAACACACCACCACAACACACCACCACAACACACCACCACAACACAGCTTCACAACACACCACCACAACACACCACCACAACACACCACCACAACACACCACCACAACACACCACCACAACACAGCTTCACAACACACCAACACAACACACCACCACAACACACCACCACAACACACCACCACAACACACCACCACAACACACCACCACAACACACCACCACAACACACCACCACAACACACCACCACAACACAGCTTCACAACACACCACCACAACACACCACCACAACACACCACCACAACACAGCTTCACAACACACCAACACAACACACCACCACAACACAGCTTCACAACACACCACCACAACACACCACCACAACACACCACCACAACACACCACCACAACACACCACCACAACACACCACCACAACACACCACCACAACACACCACCACAACACACCACCACAACACAGCTTCACAACACACCACCACAACACACCACCACAACACACCACCACAACACACCACCACAACATACCACCACAACACAGCTTCACAACACAGCTTCACCATGAAGCTGGCCACATTATTCACATAACTCTTGACCTCGTTCTTGCGAAACAAATATAAAGTAAAAACATTGATTTTAGTCCATCGACCTGTGAATACTGGCTCCATGGTAACGCCTCGGGGGCTCTCCCTCTCTCTCCCTCCCTCCTCCATGGTGACGCCTCGGGGGCTCTCCCTCTCTCTCCCTCCTCCATGGTGACGCCTCGGGGGCTCTCCCTCTCTCTCCCTCCTCCATGGTGACGCCTCGGGGGCTCTCCCTCTCTCTCCCTCTCCCTCCTCCATGGTGACGCCTCGGGGGCTCTCCCTCTCTCTCCCTCCTCCATGGTGACGCCTCGGGGGCTCTCCCTCTCTCTCCCTCTCCCTCCTCCATGGTGACGCCTCGGGGGCTCTCCCTCTCTCTCCCTCCCTCCTCCATGGTGACGCCTCGGGGGCTCTCCCTCTCTCTCCCTCTCCCTCCTCCATGGTAACGCCTCGGGGGCTCTCCCTCTCTCCCTCCCTCCTCCATGGTGACGCCTCGGGGGCTCTCCCTCTCTCTCCCTCCCTCCTCCATGGTGACGCCTCGGGGGCTCTCCCTCTCTCTCCCTCCCTCCTCCATGGTGACGCCTCGGGGGCTCTCCCTCTCTCTCCCTCTCCCTCCTCCATGGTAACGCCTCGGGGGCTCTCCCTCTCTCCCTCCCTCCTCCATGGTAACGCCTCGGGGGCTCTCCCTCTCTCTCCCTCCCTCCTCCATCTCTCTTCCTGCATCCTCCTTCCCTCTCACTCATCCCCCCCCCTCTCTCACCCCTCCCTCTCTCTTCTTCCCTCTCCCTCCTTCCCTCTCTTTCTCTTCTCTCCCCCCCCCTCTCTCTCTCACCCCTCCCTCTCTCTTCTTCCCTCTCCCTCCTTCCCTCTCTTTCTCCTCTCTCCCTCCCTATCTCTCTTGGGCTGAACACTTAATACTTAATCAGGCAAAATAAATCAATCAATTAAGCAAGCATCAGTAAGAGAGGGGGGGGACGCCCCCCATGAGGTGGAGGGGGATGACGCCCCCTCAATGAGGAGGGGAGGGGGGGGGGGGGCGTGAGCACCGCTGACCTGAGCACTGCGCAGCGAAAATTTAGTGCCACAGTCCATCAACTAAAATTAAATTTTTGGGAATTTCTCAACACTCGGAGCGCGGCCCTACACTTTCCCCGGGAATTTAAGCGACGGTCGCGCTTCGTGCGGGTCGGCGTTCAATCCCCGACCCTCCACAAGTGGTTGGGCACCATTCCATCCCCCCGTCCCATCCCAAATCCTTATCCCGACCCCTTCCCAGTGCTATGTAGTCGTAATGGCTTGGCGCTTTTTCCTGATAGTTCCCTTCCTCTTTGTCTCATTTACAACTGTGATAATTGCATGGTAAAGATTCCTTATTAGGCAGTTATGTCATAATGACTTCAGCGTCATCATTTTCATCATCATCATCATCATCATCTTATACTCACCTTAACGTATACTCACGTAGTGGTACTCACCTAGTGGTACTCATGTAGTTGTGCTTGCGGGGGGGCTGCTCCTCGCTCCAAGGCTCAGGCCGAGCTCGAGGAGTAGAAGAACTCTAGAAACTTTCTACAGGTATGGTCTAGGTATGCCCACTGGGGCGTGGGTCCCGCGGGGCACCACCACCTGCCACTTGTACTCCCTCCGGTGCTGGGAGTGGGCACTTGTGCCGCGCCTCCGACATTGTTCCTTGTACTTGAGTGGTTGTAAGTGTACTTGAGTGGTTGTAAGTGTACTTGAGTGGTTGTAAGTGTACTTGAGTGGTTGTAAGTGTACTTGAGTGGTTGTAAGTGTACTTGACTTGCTGTAAGTGTACTTGAGTTGGTGTAAGTGTACTTGAGTTGCTGTAAGTGTACTTGAGTTGCTGTAAGTGTACTTGAGTTGCTGTAAGTGTACTTGAGTTGCTGTAAGTGTACTTGAGTTGCTGTAAGTGTACTTGACTTGCTGTAAGTGTACTTGAGTTGGTGTAAGTGTACTTGAGTTGCTGTAAGTGTACTTGAGTTGCTGTAAGTGTACTTGACTTGCTGTAAGTGTACTTGACTTGCTGTAAGTGTACTTGAGTTGGTGTAAGTGTACTTGACTTGCTGTAAGTGTACTTGACTTGCTGTAAGTGTACTTGACTTGCTGTAAGTGTACTTGAATTGGTGTAAGTGTACTTGAGTTGGTGTAAGTGTACTTGAGTTGGTGTAAGTGTACTTGAATTGCTGTAAGTGTACTTGACTTGCTGTAAGTGTACTTGAGTTGGTGTAAGTGTACTTGAGTTGGTGTAAGTGTACTTGAGTTGCTGTAAGTGTACTTGACTTGCTGTAAGTGTACTTGAGTTGCTGTAAGTGTACTTGAGTTGCTGTAAGTGTACTTGACTTGCTGTAAGTGTACTTGAGTTGGTGTAAGTGTACTTGAGTTGCTGTAAGTGTACTTGACTTGCTGTAAGTGTACTTGAGTTGGTGTAAGTGTACTTGAGTTGCTGTAAGTGTACTTGACTTGCTGTAAGTGTACTTGACTTGCTGTAAGTGTACTTGAGTTGGTGTAAGTGTACTTGACTTGCTGTAAGTGTACTTGACTTGGTGTAAGTGTACTTGAGTTGGTGTAAGTGGCAGTTCTTGCTTCACTGTAGGTCGTTACACAGGCGGGTACAGGCGCAGATGAATTCCCTGTAGTTAGGTCTAAATTCAGCATTGTCACGCGTACATTTAGTGTGGCTAGGGTCCAGTTTAGTGTGGCTAGGGTCCAGTTTAGTGTGGCTAGGGTCCAGTTTAGTGTGGCTAGGGTCCAGTTTAGTGTGGCTAGGGTCCAGTTTAGTGTGGCTAGGGTCCAGTTTAGTGTGGCTAGGGTCCAGTTTAGTGTGGCTAGGGTCCAGTTTAGTGTGGCTAGGGTCCAGTTTAGTGTGGCTAGGGTCCAGTTTAGTGTGGCTAGGGTCCAGTTTAGTGTGGCTAGGGTCCAGTTTAGTGTGGCTAGGGTCCAGTTTAGTGTAGCTAGGGTCCAGTTTAGTGTGGCTAGGGTCCAGTTTAGTGTAGCTAAGGTCCAGTTTAGTGTAGCTAGGGTCCAGTTTAGTGTAGCTAGGGTCCAGTTTAGTGTAGCTAGGGTCCAGTTTAGTGTGGCTAGGGTCCAGTTTAGTGTAGCTAGGGTCCAGTTTAGTGTAGCTAGGGTCCAGTTTAGTGTAGCTAGGGTCCAGTTTAGTGTAGCTAGGGTCCAGTTTAGTGTAGGGTCCAGTAGGGTCCAGTTTAGTGTAGCTAGGGTCCAGTTTAGTGTAGCTAGGGTCCAGTTTAGTGGCTAGGGTCCAGTTTAGTGTAGCTAGGGTCCAGTTTAGTGTAGCTAGGGTCCAGTTTAGTGTAGCTAGGGTCCAGTTTAGTGTAGCTAGGGTCCAGTTTAGTGTGTAGGGTCCAGTTTAGTGTAGCTAGGGTCCAGTTTAGTAGTTTATTGTAGCTAGGGTCCAGTTTAGTGTAGCTAGGGTCCAGTTTAGTGTAGCTAGGGTCCAGTTTAGTGTGGCTAGGGTCCAGTTTAGTGTAGATAGGGTCCAGTTTAGTGTAGCTAGGGTCCAGTTTAGTGTAGCTAGGGTCCAGTTTAGTGTAGCTAGGGTCCAGTTTAGTGTAGCTAGGGTCCAGTGTGGCTAGGGTCCAGTGTGGCTAGGGTCCAGTTTAGTGTAGCTAGGGTCCAGTTTAGTGTAGCTAGGGTCCAGTTTAGTGTGGCTAGGGTCCAGTTTAGTGTACCTAGGGTCCAGTTTATTGTAGCTAGGGTCCAGTTTAGTGTAGCTAGGGTCCAGTTTAGTGTAGCTAGGGTCCAGTGTGGCTAGGGTCCAGTGTGGCTAGGGTCCAGTTTAGTGTAGCTAGGGTCCAGTTTAGTGTAGCTAGGGTCCAGTTTAGTGTGGCTAGGGTCCAGTTTAGTGTAGCTAGGGTCCAGTTTAGTGTAGCTAGGGTCCAGTTTAGTGTAGCTAGGGTCCAGTTTAGTGTAGCTAGGGTCCAGTTTAGTGTAGCTAGGGTCCAGTGTGGCTAGGGTCCAGTGTGGCTAGGGTCCAGTTTAGTGTAGCTAGGGTCCAGTTTAGTGTAGCTAGGGTCCAGTTTAGTGTGGCTAGGGTCCAGTTTAGTGTACCTAGGGTCCAGTTTATTGTAGCTAGGGTCCTGTTTAGTGTAGCTAGGGTCCAGTTTAGTGTAGCTAGGGTCCAGTGTGGCTAGGGTCCAGTGTGGCTAGGGTCCAGTTTAGTGTAGCTAGGGTCCAGTTTAGTGTAGCTAGGGTCCAGTTTAGTGTGGCTAGGGTCCAGTTTAGTGTAGCTAGGGTCCAGTTTAGTGTAGCTAGGGTCCAGTTTAGTGTAGCTAGGGTCCAGTGTGGCTAGGGTCCAGGGTGGCTAGGGTCCAGTTTAGTGTAGCTAGGGTCCAGTTTAGTGTAGCTAGGGTCCAGTTTAGTGTGGCTAGGGTCCAGTTTAGTGTACCTAGGGTCCAGTTTATTGTAGCTAGGGTCCAGTTTATTGTAGCTAGGGTCCAGTTTAGTGTACCTAGGGTCCAGTTTATTGTAGCTAGGGTCCAGTTTATTGTAGCTAGAGTCCAGTTTAGTGTACCTAGGGTCCAGTTTATTGTAGCTAGGGTCCAGTTTATTGTAGCTAGGGTCCAGTTTAGTGTAACTAGGGTCCAGTTTATTGTAGCTAGGGTCCAGTTTATTGTAGCTAGGGTCCAGTTTATTGTAGCTAGGGTCCAGTTTATTGCAGCTAGGGTCCAGTTTAGTGTACCTAGGGTCCAGTTTATTGTAGCTGGGGTCCAGTTTATTGTAGCTGGGGTCCAGTTTATTGTAGCTGGGGTCCAGTTTAGTGTAGCTAGGGTCCAGTGTGGCTAGGGTCCAGTTTAGTGTAGCTAGGGTCCAGTTTAGTGTACCTAGGGTCCAGTTTATTGTAGCTAGGGGTCCAGTTAAGTGTACCTAGGGTCCAGTTTATTGTAGATGGGGTCCAGTTTAGTGTAGCTAGGGTCCAGTGTGGCTAGGGTCCAGTTTAGTGTGGCTAGGGTCCAGTTTAGTGTAGCTAGGGTCCAGTTTAGTGTACCTAGGGTCCAGTTTATTGTAGCTAGGGTCCAGTTTAGTGTACCTAGGGTCCAGTTTATTGTAGCTGGGGGTCCAGTTTAGTGTAGCTAGGGTCCAGTGTGGCTAGGGTCCAGTTTAGTGTAGCAAGGGTCCAGTTTAGTGTACCTAGGGTCCAGTTTATTGTAGCTAGGGTCCAGTTTAGTGTAGCTAGGGTCCAGAGTGGCTAGGGTCCAGTTTATTGTAGCAAGGGTCCAGTTTAGTGTAGCTAGGGTCCAGTTTAGTGTGGCTAGGGTCCAGTTTAGTGTGGCTAGGGTCCAGTTTAGTGTAGCTGGGGTCCAGTTTAGTGTAGCAAGGGTCCAGTTTAGTGTGGCTAGGGTCCAGTTTAGTGTGGCTAGGGTCCAGTTTAGTGTAGCTAGGGTCCAGTTTAGTGTGGCTAGGGTCCAGTTTAGTGTAGCTGGGGTCCAGTTTAGTGTAGCAAGGGTCCAGTTTAGTGTAGCTAGGGTCCAGTTTAGTGTAGCTAGGGTCCAGTTTAGTGTAGATAGGGTCCTGTTTAGTGTAGATACGGTCCTGTTTAGTTTAGATAGGGTCCTGTTTAGTGTAGATAGGGTCCTGTTTAGTGTAGCTAGGGTCCAGTTTAGTGTGGCTAGGGGTCCAGTTTAATGTGGCTAGGGGTCCAGTTTAGTGTAGCAAGGGTCCAGTTTAGTGTAGCTAGGGTCCAGTTTAGTGTAACTAGGGTCCAGTTTAGTGTAGCTGGGTCCAGTTTAGTGTGGCTAGGATCCAGTTTAGTGTAGCTAGGGTACAGTTTAGTGTAGTTAGGGTCCAGTTTAGTGTAGCTAGGGTCCAGTTTAGTGTAGTTAGGGTCCAGTTCAGTGTAGCTAGGGTCCAGTTTAGTGTAGCTAGGGTCCAGTTTAGTGTAGCTAGGGTCCAGTTTAGTGTAGTTAGGGTCCAGTTTAGTGTAGCTAGGGTCCAGTTTAGTGTAGCTAGGGACCAGTTTAGTGTAGCTAGGGTCCAGTTTAGTGTAGTTAGGGTCCAGTTTAGTGTAGCTAGGGGTCCAGTTTAGTGTGGCTAGGGGTCCAGTTTAGTGTGGCTAGGGTCCAGTTTAGTGTGGCTAGGGTCCAGTTTACTGTGGCTAGGGTCCAGTTTACTGTGGCTAGGGTCCAGTTTACTGTGGCTAGGGTCCAATTTAGTGTGGCTAGGGTTCAGTTTAGTGTAGCTAGGGTCCAGTTTAGTGTAGCTAGGGTACAGATTTGTGTAGTTAGGGTCCAGTTTAGTGTGGCTAGGGGTCCAGTTTATTGTAGCTAGGGTCCAGTTTAGTGTAGCTAGGGTCCAGTGTGGCTAGGGTCCAGTGTGGCTAGGGTCCAGTTTAGTGTAGCTAGGGTCCAGTTTAGTGTAGCTAGGGTCCAGTTTAGTGTGGCTAGGGTCCAGTTTAGTGTAGCTAGGGTCCAGTTTAGTGTAGCTAGGGTCCAGTTTAGTGTAGCTAGGGTCCAGTGTGGCTAGGGTCCAGGGTGGCTAGGGTCCAGTTTAGTGTAGCTAGGGTCCAGTTTAGTGTAGCTAGGGTCCAGTTTAGTGTGGCTAGGGTCCAGTTTAGTGTACCTAGGGTCCAGTTTATTGTAGCTAGGGTCCAGTTTAGTGTACCTAGGGTCCAGTTTATTGTAGCTAGGGTCCAGTTTATTGTAGCTAGGGTCCAGTTTAGTGTACCTAGGGTCCAGTTTATTGTAGCTAGGGTCCAGTTTATTGTAGCTAGGGTCCAGTTTAGTGTACCTAGGGTCCAGTTTATTGTAGCTACGGTCCAGTTTATTGTAGCTAGGGTCCAGTTTATTGTAGCTAGGGTCCAGTTTATTGCAGCTAGGGTCCAGTTTAGTGTACCTAGGGTCCAGTTTATTGTAGCTGGGGTCCAGTTTATTGTAGCTGGGGTCCAGTTTAGTGTAGCTAGGGTCCAGTGTGGCTAGGGTCCAGTTTAGTGTAGCTAGGGTCCAGTTTAGTGTACCTAGGGTCCAGTTTATTGTAGCTAGGGGTCCAGTTAAGTGCACCTAGGGTCCAGTTTATTGTAGATGGGGTCCAGTTTAGTGTAGCTAGGGTCCAGTGTGGCTAGGGTCCAGTTTAGTGTGGCTAGGGTCCAGTTTAGTGTAGCTAGGGTCCAGTTTAGTGTACCTAGGGTCCAGTTTATTGTAGCTAGGGTCCAGTTTAGTGTACCTAGGGTCCAGTTTATTGTAGCTGGGGTCCAGTTTAGTGTAGCTAGGGTCCAGTGTGGCTAGGGTCCAGTTTAGTGTAGCAAGGGTCCAGTTTAGTGTACCTAGGGTCCAGTTTATTGTAGCTAGGGTCCAGTTTAGTGTAGCTAGGGTCCAGAGTGGCTAGGGTCCAGTTTAGTGTAGCAAGGGTCCAGTTTAGTGTAGCTAGGGTCCAGTTTAGTGTGGCTAGGGTCCAGTTTAGTGTGGCTAGGGTCCAGTTTAGTGTAGCTGGGGTCCAGTTTAGTGTAGCAAGGGTCCAGTTTAGTGTGGCTAGGGTCCAGTTTAGTGTGGCTAGGGTCCAGTTTAGTGTAGCTAGGGTCCAGTTTAGTGTGGCTAGGGTCCAGTTTAGTGTAGCTGGGGTCCAGTTTAGTGTAGCAAGGGTCCAGTTTAGTGTAGCTAGGGTCCAGTTTAGTGTAGCTAGGGTCCAGTTTAGTGTAGATAGGGTCCTGTTTAGTGTAGATACGGTCCTGTTTAGTTTAGATAGGGTCCTGTTTAGTGTAGATAGGGTCCTGTTTAGTGTAGCTAGGGTCCAGTTTAGTGTGGCTAGGGGTCCAGTTTAATGTGGCTAGGGGTCCAGTTTAGTGTAGCAAGGGTCCAGTTTAGTGTAGCTAGGGTCCAGTTTAGTGTAACTAGGGTCCAGTTTAGTGTAGCTGGGTCCAGTTTAGTGTGGCTAGGATCCAGTTTAGTGTAGCTAGGGTACAGTTTAGTGTAGTTAGGGTCCAGTTTAGTGTAGCTAGGGTCCAGTTTAGTGTAGTTAGGGTCCAGTTCAGTGTAGCTAGGGTCCAGTTTAGTGTAGCTAGGGTCCAGTTTAGTGTAGCTAGGGTCCAGTTTAGTGTAGTTAGGGTCCAGTTTAGTGTAGCTAGGGACCAGTTTAGTGTAGCTAGGGTCCAGTTTAGTGTAGTTAGGGTCCAGTTTAGTGTAGCTAGGGGTCCAGTTTAGTGTGGCTAAGGGTCCAGTTTAGTGTGGCTAGGGTCCAGTTTAGTGTGGCTAGGGTCCAGTTTACTGTGGCTAGGGTCCAGTTTACTGTGGCTAGGGTCCAGTTTACTGTGGCTAGGGTCCAGTTTAGTGTGGCTAGGGTTCAGTTTAGTGTAGCTAGGGTCCAGTTTAGTGTAGCTAGGGTACAGATTTGTGTAGTTAGGGTCCAGTTTAGTGTGGCTAGGGGTCCAGTTTAGTGTAGCTAGGGGTCCAGTTTAGTGTAGCTAGGGTCCAGTTTAGGGTCCAGTTTAGTGTAGCTAGGGGTCCAGTTTAGTGTGGCTAGGGTCCAGTTTAGTGTAGCTGGGGTCCAGTTTAGTGTGGCTGGGGTCCAGTTTAGTGTGGCTAGGGTCCAGTTTAGTGTAGCTAGGGTCCAGTTTAGTGTAGCTAGGGTCCAGTTTAGTGTAGCTAGGGTCCAGTTTAGTGTAGCTAGGGTCCAGTGTGGCTAGGGTCCAGTGTGGCTAGGGTCCAGTTTAGTGTACCTAGGGTCCAGTTTATTGTAGCTAGGGTCCAGTTTAGTGTACCTAGGGTCCAGTTTATTGTAGCTAGGGTCCAGTTTATTGTAGCTAGGGTCCAGTTTAGTGTACCTAGGGTCCAGTTTATTGTAGCTAGGGTCCAGTTTATTGTAGCTAGGGTCCAGTTTAGTGTACCTAGGGTCCAGTTTATTGTAGCTAGGGTCCAGTTTATTGTAGCTAGGGTCCAGTTTAGTGTACCTAGGGTCCAGTTTATTGTAGCTAGGGTCCAGTTTAGTGTACCTAGGGTCCAGTTTATTGTAGCTGGGGTCCAGTTTATTGTAGCTGGGGTCCAGTTTAGTGTAGCTAGGGTCCAGTGTGGCTAGGGTCCAGTTTAGTGTACCTAGGGTCTAGTTTAGTGTACCTAGGGTCCAGTTTATTGTAGCTAGGGTCCAGTTAAGTGTACCTAGGGTCCAGTTTATTGTAGATGGGGTCCAGTTTAGTGTAGCTAGGGTCCAGTGTGGCTAGGGTCCAGTTTAGTGTGGCTAGGGTCCAGTTTAGTGTAGCTAGGGTCCAGTTTAGTGTACCTAGGGTCCAGTTTATTGTAGCTAGGGTCCAGTTTAGTGTACCTAGGGTCCAGTTTATTGTAGCTGGGGTCCAGTTTAGTGTAGCTAGGGTCCAGTGTGGCTAGGGTCCAGTTTAGTGTAGCAAGGGTCCAGTTTAGTGTACCTAGGGTCCAGTTTATTGTAGCTAGGGTCCAGTTTAGTGTAGCTAGGGTCCAGAGTGGCTAGGGTCCAGTTTAGTGTAGCAAGGGTCCAGTTTAGTGTGGCTAGGGTCCAGTTTAGTGTGGCTAGGGTCCAGTTTAGTGTAGCTGGGGTCCAGTTTAGTGTAGCAAGGGTCCAGTTTAGTGTGGCTAGGGTCCAGTTTAGTGTGGCTAGGGTCCAGTTTAGTGTAGCTAGGGTCCAGTTTAGTGTGGCTAGGGTCCAGTTTAGTGTAGCTGGGGTCCAGTTTAGTGTAGCAAGGGTCCAGTTTAGTGTAGCTAGGGTCCAGTTTAGTGTAGCTAGGGTCCAGTTTAGTGTAGATAGGGTCCTGTTTAGTGTAGATAGGGTTTAGTTTAGATAGGGTCCTGTTTAGTGTAGATAGGGTCCTGTTTAGTGTAGCTAGGGTCCAGTTTAGTGTGGCTAGGGGTCCAGTTTAATGTGGCTAGGGGTCCAGTTTAGTGTAGCAAGGGTCCAGTTTAGTGTAGCTAGGGTCCAGTTTAGTGTAGCTAGGGTCCAATTTAGTGTAGCTGGGTCCAGTTTAGTGTGGCTAGGATCCAGTTTAGTGTAGCTAGGGTACAGTTTAGTGTAGTTAGGGTCCAGTTTAGTGTAGCTAGGGTCCAGTTTAGTGTAGTTAGGGTCCAGTTCAGTGTAGCTAGGGTCCAGTTTAGTGTAGCTAGGGTCCAGTTTAGTGTAGCTAGGGTCCAGTTTAGTTTAGTTAGGGTCCAGTTTAGTGTAGCTAGGGTCCAGTTTAGTGTAGCTAGGGACCAGTTTAGTGTAGCTAGGGTCCAGTTTAGTGTAGTTAGGGTCCAGTTTAGTGTAGCTAGGGGTCCAGTTTAGTGTGGCTAGGGGTCCAGTTTAGTGTGGCTAGGGTCCAGTTTAGTGTGGCTAGGGTCCAGTTTAGTGTGGCTAGGGTCCAGTTTACTGTGGCTAGGGTCCAGTTTACTGTGGCTAGGGGTCCAGTTTAGTGTGGCTAGGGTCCAGTTTAGTGTAGCTAGGGTCCAGAGTGGCTAGGGTCCAGTTTAGTGTAGCAAGGGTCCAGTTTAGTGTAGCTAGGGTCCAGTTTAGTGTGGCTAGGGTCCAGTTTAGTGTAGCTGGGGTCCAGTTTAATGAGTTTAACTTCGAATTCAGACTTAAAAACATTATATTAGTGAATTGTTTTTGTGGTAATAGTGAATATAACATATCCCGGTGCACGTCCTCCCAGTAGCTCAGTGTAAACAACATGGGCGACTTGTTTACAAATCTCCTGTGTAAAAAAAGGCGTCTTTTACGTCGAGGAAGCTTCCTGTTCTGCATAATCTAATAGATGGCCTTGTTTCCTTACAGGTAAGACTGGAGCAGCACGCTGCCTTGACACGGTAGGTTGCTGGGTGCTGGGAGGGTGCTGGGAGGTTGCTGGGTGCTGGGTATTGGGTGGGTGCTGGGAGGGTGCTGGGTGATGGGAGGGAGCTGGGTGGGTGCTGGGAGGGTGCTGGGTGATGGGAGGGTGCTGGGTGATGAGAGGGTGCTGGGTGCTGGGAGGGTGCTGGGTGGGTGCTGGGAGGATGCTGGGTGCTGGGAGGGTGCTGGGAGGTTGCTGGGTGCTGGGTATTGGGTGGGTGCTGGGAGGGTGCTGGGTGATGAGAGGGTGCTGGGTGCTGGGAGGGTGCTGGGTGCTGGGAGGGAGCTGGGTGGGTGCTGGGAGGGTGCTGGGTGATGGGAGGGTGCTGAGTGCTGGGAGGGTGCTGGGTGCTGGGAGGGAGCTGGGAGGGTGCTGGGAGGGTGCTGGGTGATGGGAGGGTGCTGGGTGATGAGAGGGTGCTGGGATCTGGGAGGGTGATGGGTGCTGGGTGATGAGAGGGTGCTGGGTGCTGGAAGGGTGCTGGGTGCTGGGAGGGTGCTGGGTGCTGGGAGGGAGCTGGGTGGGTGCTGGGAGGGTGCTGGGTGATGGGAGGGTGCTGGGAGGGTGCTGGGTGATGGGAGGGTGCTGGGTGATGAGAGGGTGCTGGGTGCTGGAAGGGTGCTGGGTGCTGGGAGGGTGCTGGGTGGGTGCTGGGAGGAAGCTGGGTGCTGGGAGGGTGCTGGGTGCAGGGAGGGTGCTGGGAGGGTGCTGGGTGCTGAGAGGGAGCTGGGTGCTGGGAGGGTGCTGGGTGCTGGGAGGGTGCTGAGAGGGAGCTGGGTGCTGGGAGGGTGCTGGGTGGGTGCTGGATGCTGGGAGGGTGCTAGGAGGGTGCTGGGTGGGTGTTGGTAGGGTGCAGGGTGCTGGGTGCTAGGAGGGTGCTGGGAAGGCGCTGCTCTAGACACAGCACCCTCCCGCTCTCTGGATGGTTGCTGGTGTAATTAATTCGTCAGCGAGTGTGAGCCTTTATGGAGCCGGAGGTGAATTAATCGTCAGGTGGGCGGCGGAAGCGGTTGTGCTCCTCGGGCTGCGGCAGACACCACGTGTGTGAAAACACTCGAGGGTGGAGGAGGAGCGGGGTAACAGTGAGCCACGGTGGTAATTGGCAGGAAACTAGGAGTGAATGTTAGCAAACTACTATGAGTTAACACTAGGGACTAGTTAACACTAGGGACTAGTTAACACTAGGGGACTAGTTAACACTAGGGACTAGTTAACACTAGGGGACTAGTTAACACTAGGGACTAGTTAACACTAGGGACGTTAACACTAGGGACTAGTTAACACTAGGGACGTTAACACTAGGGGACTAGTTAACACTAGGGACTAGTTAACACTAGGGGACTAGTTAACACTAGGGACGTTAACACTAGGGGACTAGTTAACACTAGGGGACTAGTTAACACTAGGGACTAGTTAACACTAGGGTACTAGTTACCACTAGGGACTAGTTAACACTAGGGGACTAGTTAACACTAGGGGACTAGTTAACACTAGGGACTAGTTAACACTTGGGACTAGTTAACACTAGGGGACTAGTTAACACTAGGGACTAGTTAACACTAGGGGACTAGTTAACACTAGGGGACAAGTTAACACTAGGGGACTAGTTAACATTAGGGGACTAGTTAACACTAGGGACTAGTTAACACTAGGGGACTAGTTAACACTAGGGGGACTAGTTAACACTAGGGGACTAGTTAACACTAGGGGACTAGTTAACACTAGGGACTAGTTAACACTAGGGTACTAGTTACCACTAGGGACTAGTTAACACTAGGGGACTAGTTAACACTAGGGACTAGTTAACACTAGGGACTAGTTAACACTAGGGGTTACCACTAGGGACTAGTTAACACTAGGGGACTAGTTAACACTAGGGGACTAGTTAACACTAGGGGACTAGTTAACACTAGGGGACTAGTTAACACTAGGGACTAGTTAACACTAGGGGACTAGTTAACACTAGGGGACTAGTTAACACTAGGGACTAGTTAACACTAGGGACTAGTTAACACTAGGGTACTAGTTACCACTAGGGACTAGTTAACACTAGGGGACTAGTTAACACTAGGGGACTAGTTAACACTAGGGGACTAGTTAACACTAGGGGACTAGTTAACACTAGGGGACTAGTTACCACTAGGGACTAGTTAACACTAGGGGACTAGTTACCACTAGGGACTAGTTAACACTAGGGTACTAGTTACCACTAGGGACTAGTTAACACTAGGTGACTAGTTAACACTAGGGACTAGTTAACACTAGGGACGTTAACACTAGGGGACTAGTTAACACTAGGGGACTAGTTAACACTAAGGACTAGTTAACACTAGGGTACTAGTTACCACTAGGGACTAGTTAACACTAGGGGACTAGTTAACACTAGGGGACTAGTTACCACTAGGGACTAGTTAACACTAGGGTACTAGTTACCACTAGGGACTAGTTAACACTAGGGGACTAGTTAGCACTAGGGACTAGTTAACACTAGGGGACTAGTTAACACTAGGGGACTAGTTAACACTAGGGACGTTAACACTAGGGGACTAGTTAACACTAGGGACTAGTTAACACTAGGGCCTGATTAACACTAGGGGACTAGTTAACACTAGGGACTAGTTAACACTAGGGACTAGTTAACACTAGGGGACTAGTTAACACTAGGGGACTAGTTAACACTAGGGACTAGTTAACACTAGGGGCCTAGTTAACACTAGGGACTAGTTAACACTAGGGACTAGTTAACACTAAGGAACTAGTTAACACTAGGGGGTCTAGTTAACACTAAGGAACTAGTTAACACTAGGGGACTAGTTAACATTAGGGACTAGTTAACACTAGGGACTAGTTAACACTAAGGAACTAGTTAACACTAGGGGGTCTAGTTAACACTAAGGAACTAGTTAACACTAGGGGACTAGTTAACATTAGGGACTAGTTAACACTAGGGACTAGTTAACACTTGGGACTTGTTAACACTAGGGACTAGTTAACACTAGGGGACTAGTTACCACTAGGGACTAGTTAACACTAGGGGACTAGTTAACACTAGGGGACTAGTTAACACTAGGGGACTAGTTAACACTAGGGACTAGTTAACACTAGGGGACTAGTTACCACTAGGGACTAGTTAACACTAGGGGACTAGTTAACACTAGGGACTAGTTAACACTAGGGACTAGTTAACACTAGGGACTAGTTAACACTAGGGGACTAGTTAACACTAGGGGACTAGTTAACACTAGGGAACTAGTTAACACTAGGGGACTAGTTAACACTAGGGACTAGTTAACACTAGGGTACTAGTTACCACTAGGGACTAGTTAACACTAGGGGACTAGTTAACACTAGGGGACTAGTTAACACTAGGGACTAGTTAACACTAGGGACTAGTTAACACTAGGGGACTAGTTACCACTATGGACTACTTAACACTAGGGGACTAGTTAACACTAGGGGACTAGTTAACACTAGGGACTAGTTAACACTAGGGGACTAGTTAACACTAGGGACTAGTTAACACTAGGGGCCTAGTTAACACTAGGGGACTAGTTAACACTAGGGACTAGTTAACACTAGGGACTAGTTAACACTAGCGGACTAGTTAACACTAGCGGACTAGTTAACACTAGGGGACTAGTTACCACTAGGGACTAGTTAACACTAGGGGACTAGTTACCACTAGGGACTAGTTAACACTAGGGTACTAGTTACCACTAGGGACTAGTTAACACTAGGGGACTAGTTACCACTAGGGACTAGTTAACACTAGGGGACTAGTTAACACTAGGGACTAGTTAACACTAGGGACGTTAACACTAGGGGACTAGTTAACACTAGGGACTAGTTAACACTAGGGTACTAGTTACCACTAGGGACTAGTTAACACTAGGGGACTAGTTAACACTAGGGGACTAGTTAACACTAGGGACTAGTTAACACTAGGGGACTAGTTACCACTAGGGACTAGTTAACACTAGGGGACTAGTTACCACTAGGGACTAGTTAACACTAGGGGACTAGTTAACACTAGGAACTAGTTAACGCTAGGGGACTAGTTAACACTAGGGACTAGTTAACACTAGGGACTAGTTAACACTAGGGTACTAGTTACCACTAGGGACTAGTTAACACTAGGGGACTGGTTAACACTAGGGGACTAGTTACCACTAGGGACTAGTTAACACTAGGGACTAGTTAACACTAGGGGACTAGTTACCACTAGGGACTAGTTAACACTAGGGGACTAGTTAACACTAGGGGACTAGTTAACACTAGGGGACTAGTTAATACTAGGGGACTAGTTAACACTAGGGGACTAGTTAACACTAGGGACTAGTTAACACTAGGGGACTAGTTAACACTAGGGGACTAGTTAACACTAGGCACTAGTTAACACTAGGGACTAGTTAACACTAGGGGACTAGTTAACACTAGGGGACTAGTTAACACTAGGGGACTAGTTAACACTAGGGACTAGTTAACACTAGGGACTAGTTAACAGTAGGGGACTAGTTAACACTAGGGGACTAGTTAACACTAGGGACTAGTTAACACTAGGGACTAGTTAACACTAGGGACTAGTTAACACTAGGGACTAGTTAACACTAGGGGACTAGTTAACAATAGGGACTAGTTAACACTAGGGGACTAGTTAACACTAGGGGACTAGTTAACAGTAGGAGACTAGTTAACACTAGGGGACTAGTTAACACTAGCGGACTAGTTAACACTAGGGGACTAGTTAACACTAGGGCCTAGTTAACACTAGGGACTAGTTAACACTAGGGACTAGTTAACACTAAGGAACTAGTTAACACTAGGGGACTAGTTAACATTAGGGACTAGTTAACACTAGGGACTAGTTAACACTAAGGAACTAGTTAACACTAGGGGGTCTAGTTAACACTAAGGAACTAGTTAACACTAGGGGACTAGTTAACATTAGGGACTAGTTAACACTAGGGACTAGTTAACACTAGGGGACTAGTTAACACTAGGTACTAGGTAACACTAGGGACTAGTTAACACTAGGGACTAGTTAACACTAGGTACTAGGTAACACTAGGGACTAGTTAACACTAGGGACTAGGTAACACAAGGGACTAGTTAACACTAGGGGGACTAGTTAACACTAGGGACTAGTGTTAACTAGGGGACTAGTTAACACTTGGGACTAGTTAACACTAGGGGGACTAGTTAACACTAGGGGGACTAGTTAACACTAGGGGGACTAGTTAACACTAGGGGACTAGTAACACTAGGTACTAGGTAACACTAGGGACTAGTTAACACTAGGGACTAGTTAACACTAGGGGGACTAGTTAACACTAGGGGGACTAGTTAACACTAGGGGACTAGTAACACTAGGTACTAGGTAACACTAGGGACTAGTTAACACTAGGGACTAGTTAACACTAGGGGACTAGTTAACACTAGGGGGACTAGAAAACACTGGGGGGACTAGTTAACACTAGGGGGACTAGTTAACACTAGGGGGACTAGTTAACACTAGCGATTAGTTAACACTAGGGATTAGTTAACACTAGGGATTAGTTAACACTAGGGGACTAGTTAACACTAGGGGACTAGTTAACACTAGGGGGACTAGTTAACACTAGGGATTAGTTAACACTAGGGGACTAGTTAACACTAGGGGACTAGTTAACACTAGGGGGACTAGTTAACACTAGGCGCGCAGAACTCGTAATTCTGTGGCGCGGGTTCGATTCCCGCACCAGGCAGAAACAAATGGGCAAAGTTTCTTTCACCCTGAATGCGCCTGTTACCTAGCAGTAAATAGGTACCTCGGAGTTAGTCAGCTGTCACGAGCTGCTTCCTGGGGTGTGTGTGTGTGGTGGGGGGGAAAAAAAGTAGTTAGTAAACTGTTGATTGACAATTGAGAGGCGGGCCGAAAGAGCAGAGCTCAACCCCCGTAAACACAACTAGGTGAATACAACTAGGTGAATACAACTAGGTGAACACAACTAGGTGAATACAACTAGGTGAATACTAATCATGTTTTAGTTTCTTTAAAATTAACTGCAGCATTCACATCAGAGCGTGCACCGTCTTAGACTATACAGGCGCCTTAGCTTATGTGCGTTAACATCAGAACAAGTGAATACTTGATTTAACGTCAGTTTTCATGAACAGACGACTACACTGGCACTCCAGATGCCATCACCCGGAATGATGGCTCCTGGAACCTCCTGGAACCACCTGGAACCTCCTGGAACCACCTGGAACAGAAAACCATATGACTCATCAACAAACCCGACTTTCCAAGAACACAAGAATCCACAATGCCCCCCCCCCCTTCCGAAGGAAGACCTTCGTGGAAGGGGGCCATCCAAGGGCCCCCCAAGAGCCCCCCAAGAACCCCCAAGGGCCCCCCAAGAGCCCCCCCAAGAACCCCCAAGGGCCCCCCCAAGAGCCCCCCAAGAACCCCCAAGGGCCCCCCAAGAGCCCCCAAAGGCCCCCCAAGAGCCCCCAAAGGCCCCCCAAGGGCCCCCAAAGGCCCCCCCAAAGGCCCCCCCAAGGGCCCTAAGGGTCAACCCCTTACCAAATACAAAGCAAATAGTAAAACATATGGAGAAACAGGAAGCAATCCAGCACATGTTTAAGGGCCCCAACATTCCAGTTTTCCAGCAGGTGGCAGCGGGCATTAAAGTGATGGGAGGGGATAAACATATTCCAGCTCCAACAGGGGCAGCCACCGACGCTGGTGGGGATGGAATATTGCCTCGCGGGCCTTTTAGAGCTGGCGACTCTATAGAGATCCTTAAATATTTGTGAACTGCTGGACCCACCTTGCAAGCGCTCAAGGTGTGCTTATACACCTGGGCTTGGTGAGAGGTAGGTCATTATATACACCTGGAAGTTACTGGAAGCTGTGTTCCATAATCAATACAATCAAATGATAACGTACTGGATCGAGTGAGATAGATATGGCTAACATACTGGAGTGAGACAGATATGAGTAACATACTGGAGTGACATATATATGGCTGGAAGTTAAAAAAAAAATTCTGGGCCATGTAATAAGTATTAGGGAGCAGAGTGTAAACATCAGACTATCGACTCATCAACATCCTGTCAACAAATGTAAGAATCATCGCTGGATAACAAGCAAATCATTAATGAAAAGACGATACAAGTTTCAGCTGGAGGTACTGGATCAGCCAGGCTGTGATGGCTTTGTGGCCCTGGAAGGAACAGCAGGACACCATAGCAACTTGCCCTCTCGAGATGCTCCACAGGTAATCCTCAGACAGGTTCGTAAGCCAAGAACGTCTGGGAGAACATCCGAGGAATCAGTCTTTTGTTAGTTCATTTCCGTCCAAGTTATTTTGAAAGTAATTTTGATTGTCAGTAAAAATATTACTATATATTTACACTGTTACTTGACATAGTAAAAACAATAGAGATAGCACCACTCCATAAAGAAGGAAATAAAGCAGAGGCAAAAAACTATAGAGCGAGAGCACTGACATCACACATGAGATAAATCTTGGAGAGAGAGTGCTAAGAGGTAAGATCACAAAATACATGGCATCACAGCATCTCCATAACCCTGGACAACACGGGTTCAGAACAGGGCGCTCTTGCCTGTCACAGTTGCTGCACCACTGTGACACAGTTGCTGCACCACTGTGACACAGTTGCTGCACCACTGTGACACAGCTGCTGCACCACTGTGTCACAGTTGCTGCACCACTGTGACACAGTTGCTGCACCACTGTGACACAGCTGCTGCACCACTGTGTCACAGTTGCTGCACCACTGTGACACAGTTGCTGCACCACTGTGACACAGTTGCTGCACCACTGTGTCACAGCTGCTGCACCACTGTGACACAGTTGCTGCACCACTGTGACACAGCTGCTGCACCACTGTGTCACAGTTGCTGCACCACTGTGACACAGTTGCTGCACCACTGTGACACAGTTGCTGCACCACTGTGACACTGGCTCACGTGAGAGTTTTACAGCAATGTTGTTGTTGTTTGTGCGAGGAATGAAATAAAAAAGTTGATTGAATTTGAAAGTGGAAGAATTCTTTCATGTTTTCCTGCGAAATCTCTCTCAATATTTGATGTTTTACGTGGTGTGTGTGGAGGTGGGGGGGGGGGGTCTGTTAACGTAGGCGTCCTTGTTGTCCTGCTCCTGCCACCCAGCTGTCCTGCCCCTGCCACCCAGCTGTCCTGCCCCTGCCACCCAGCTATCCTGCCCCTGTCACCCAGCTGTCCTGCCCCTGCCACCCAGCTATCCTGCCCCTGTCACCCAGCTGTCCTGCCCCTGCCACCCAGCTGTCCTGCCCCTGCCACCCAGCTGTCCTGCCCCTGCCACCCAGCTGTCCTGCCCCTGCCACCCAGCTATCCTGCCCCTGCCACCCAGCTGTCCTGCCCCTGCCACCCAGCTGTCCTGCCCCTGCCACCCAGCTGTCCTGCCCCTGCCACCCAGCTGTCCTGCCCCTGCCACCCAGCTGTCCTGCCCCTGCCACCCAGCAGTCCTGCCCCCTGCCACCCAGCTGTCCTGCCCCTGCCACCCAGCTTTCCTGCTCCTGCCACCCAGCTGTCCTGCTCCTGCCACCCAGCTGTCCTGCCCCTGCCACCCAGCTGTCCTGCTCCTGCCACCCAGCTGTCCTGCCCCTGCCACCCAGCTGTCCTGCCCCTGCCACCCAGCTGTCCTGCCCCTGCCACCCAGCTGTCCTGCCCCTGCCACCCAGCTGTCCTGCTCCTGCCACCCAGCTGTCCTGCCCCTGCGACCCAGCTGTCCTGCTCCTGCCACCCAGCTGTCCTGCCCCTGCAACCCAGCTGTCCTGCCCCTGCCACCCAGCTGTCCTGCCCCTGCCACCCAGCTGTCCTGCCCCTGCCACCCAGCTGTCCTGCCCCTGCCACCCAGCTGTCCTGCCCCTGCCACCCAGCTGTCCTGCCCCCAGCTGTCCACCCAGCTGTCCTGCCCCTGCCACCCAGCTGTCCTGCCCCTGCCACCCAGGTGTCCTGCCCCTGCCACCCAGCTGTCCTTCCCCTGCCACCCAGCTGTCCTGCCCCTGCCACCCAGCTGTCCTGCCCCTGCCACCCAGCTGTCCTGCCCCTGCCACCCAGCTGTCCTGCCCCTGCCACCCAGCTGTCCTGCCCCCTGCCACCCAGCTGCTGTCCTGCCCCTGCCACCCAGCAGCTGTCCTGCCCCTGCCACCCAGCAGCTGTCCTGCCCCTGCCACCCAGCAGCTGTCCTGCCCCTGCCACCCAGCTATCTTGCCCCTGCCACCCGGCTGTCCTGCCCCTCTCACCCAGCTGTCCTGCCCCTGCCACCCGGCTGTCCTGCCCCCTGCCACCCAGCTGTCCTGCCACCCAGCTGTCCTGCCACCCAGCTGTCCTGCCCCTGCCACCCAGCTGTCCTGCCCTTGCCACCCAGCTGTCCTGCCCCTGCCATCCAGCTGTCCTGCCCCTGCCACCCAGCTGTCCTGCCCCTGCCACCCAGCTATCCTGCCCCCTGCCACCCAGCTATCCTGCCCCTGCCACCCAGCAGCTGTCCTGCCCCTGCCACCCAGCTGTCCTGCCCCTGCCACCCAGCTGTCCTGCCCCCTGCCACACAGCTGTCCTGCCCCTGCCACCCAGCTGTCCTGCCCCTGCCACCCAGCTGTCCTGCCCCTGCCACCCAGCTGTCCTGCCCCCTGCCACCCAGCTGTCTTGCCCCTGCCACCCAGCTGTCCTGCCCCTGCCACCCAGCTATCCTGCCCCCTGCCACCCAGCTATCCTGCCCCTGCCACCCAGCAGCTGTCCTGCCCCTGCCACCCAGCTGTCCTGCCCCTGCCACCCAGCTGTCCTGCCCCTGCCACCCAGCTATCCTGCCCCTGCCACCCAGCAGCTGTCCTGCCCCTGCCACCCAGCTGTCCTGTCCCTGCCACCCAGCTGTCCTGCCCCCTGCCACCCAGCTGTCCTGCCCCTGCCACCCAGCTGTCCTGCCCCTGCCACCCAGCTGTCCTCTCCCTGCCACCCAGCTGTCCGGCCCCTGCCACCCAGCTATCCTGCCCCTGCCACCCAGCTGTCCTGCCCCTGCCACCCAGCTTTCCTTCCCCTGCCACCCAGCTTTCCTTTCCCTGCCACCCAGCTGTCCTGCCCCTGCCACCCAGCTGTCCTGCCTCTGTCACCCAGCTGTCTTGCCCCTGCCACCCAGCTGTCCTGCCCCTGCCACCCAGCTGCCCTGTCCCTGCCACCCAGCTGTCCTGCCCCTGCCACCCAGCTGTCCTGCCCCTGCCACCCAGCTGTCTTGCCCCTGCCACCCAGCTGTCCTGCCCCTGCCACCTAGCTGTCCTGCCCCTGCCACCCAGCTGTCCTGCCCCTGCCACCCAGCTGTCCTGCCCCTGCCACCCAGCTGTCCTGCCCTTGCCACCCAGCTGTCCTGCCCCTGCCACCCAGCTGTCCTGCCCCTGCCACCCAGCTGTCCTGGTCCTGCCACCCAGCTGTCCTGCCCCTGCCACCCAGCTGTCCTGCCCCTGCCACCCAGCTGTCCTGCCCCTGCCAACCAGCAGCTGTCCTGCCCCTGCCACCCAGCAGCTGTCCTGCCCCTGCCACCCAGCAGCTGTCCTGCCCCTGCCACCCAGCTGTCCTGCCCCTGCCACCCAGCTGTCCTTCCCCTGCCACCCAGCTGTCCTGCCCCTGCCACCCAGCAGCTGTCCTGCCCCTGCCACCCAGCTGTCCTGCCCCTGCCACCCAGCAGCTGTCCTGCCCCTGCCACCCAGCTGTCCTGCCCCTGCCACCCAGCAGCTGTCCTGCCCCTGCCACCCAGCTGTCCTGCCCCAGCCACCCAGCTGTCCTGCCCCTGCCACCCAGCAGCTGTCCTGCCCCTGCCACCCAGCTGTCCTGCCCCTGCCACCCAGCTGCCCTGCCTCTGCCACCCAGCTGTCCTGCCCCTGCCACCCAGCTGTCCTGCCCCTGCCACTCAGCTGTCCTGCTCCTGCCACCCAGCTGTCCTGCCCCTGCCACCCAGCTGTCCTGCCCCTGCCACCCAGCTGTCCTGCCCCTGGCACCCAGCAGCTGTCCTGCCCCTGCCACCCAGCAGCTGTCCTGCCCCTGCCACCCAGCAGCTGTCCTTCCCCTGCCACCCAGCAGCTGTCCTGCCCCTGCCACCCAGCTGTCCTGCCCCTGCCACCCAGCAGCTGTCCTGCCCCTGCCACCCAGCTGTCCTGCCCCTGCCACCCAGCTGTCCTGCCCCTGCCACCCAGCTGTCCTGCCCCTGCCACCCAGCAGCTGTCCTGCCCCTGCCACCCAGCTGTCCTGCCCCTGCCACCCAGCTGTCCTGCTCCTGCCAACCAGCTGTCCTGCCCCTGCCACCCAGCTGTCCTGCCCCTGCCACCCAGCAGCTGTCCTGCCCCTGCCACCCAGCAGCTGTCCTGCCCCTGCCACCCAGCAGCTGTCCTGCCCCTGCCACCCAGCAGCTGTCCTGCCCCTGCCACCCAGCAGCTGTCCCTTCGCACCAAGAAAAGTTATATATATTACACGGAGAATACTATTTTACCCGCTATGAAAGGTACATGGAGCAGTCCTATAACTGGGGGAGGGTCCTATGTAACTGGGGGAAGGTCCTGTATAACTGGGGGAAGGTCCTGTATAACTGGGGGAAGGTCCTATATAACTGGGAGGAAGGTCCTGTAATAACTGGGGAAGGTCCTATATAACTGGGGGAAGGGTCCTATATAACTGGGGGAGGGTCCTATATAAGTGGGGGAAGGTCCTGTATAACTGGGGAAGGTCCTATATAACTGGGGGAAGGTCCTATATAACTGGGGGAAAGTTCTTATAACTGGGGGAGGATCCTATATAACTGGGGGAAGGTCCTATATAACTGAGGGAAGGGTCCTATATAACTGGGGAAGGGTCCTATATAACTGGGGGAAGGTCCTATATAACTGGGGAAGGGTCCTATATAACTGGGGGAAGGTCCTATATAACTGGGGGAAGGTCCTATATAACTGGGGAAGGGTCCTATATAACTGGGGGAAGGTCCTATATAACTGGGGGAAAGTCCTATATAACTGGGGAAGGTCCTATATAACTGGGGAAGGTCCTATATAACTGGGGGAAGGTCCTATATAACTGGTGGAAGGTCCTATATAACAGCGGGAAGGGCCGTATATAACTGGGGGAAGGTCCTATATAACTGGGAAAAGGTCCTATATAACTGGGGGAAGGTCCTATATAACAGCGGGAAGGTCCTATATAACTGGGGGAAGGTCCTATATAACTGGGGGAAGGTCCTATATAACTGGGGGAAGGTCCTATATAACTGGGGGAAGGTCCTATATAACTGGGGGAAGGTCCTATATAACTGGGGGAAGGTCCTATATAACTGGGGGAAGGTCCTATATAACTGGGGGAAGGGTCCTATATAACTGGTGGAAGGGTCCTATATAACTGGGGGAAGGGTCCTATATAACTGGGGGAAGGGTCCTATATAACTGGGGGAAGGGTCCTATATAACTGGTGGAAGGGTCCTATATAACTGGGGGAAGGGTCCTATATAACTGGGGGAAGGGTCCTATATAACTGGTGGAAGGGTCCTATATAACTGGGGGAAGGGTCCTATATAACTGGGGGAAGGGTCCTATATAACTGGTGGAAGGGTCCTATATAACTGGGGGAAGGGTCCTATATAACTGGGGGAAGGGTCCTATATAACTGGTGGAAGGGTCCTATATAACTGGGGGAAGGGTCCTATATAACTGGGGGAAGGGTCCTATATAACTGGGGGAAGGGTCCTATATAACTGGTGGAAGGGTCCTATATAACTGGGGGAAGGGTCCTATATAACTGGGGGAAGGGTCCTATATAACTGGTGGAAGGGTCCTATATAACTGGGGGAAGGGTCCTATATAACTGTGGGAATGTCCTATATAACTGGGGAAGGTCCTATATAACTGGGGGAAGGTCCTATATAACTGTGGGAATGTCCTATATAACTGGGGAAGGTCCTATATAACTGGGGGAAGGTCCTATATAACTGGTGGAAGGGTTTTATATAACTGGTGGAAGGGTTTTATATAACTGGGGGAAGGGTCCTATATAACTGGGGGAAGGGTCCTATATAACTGAGGGAAGGGTCCTATATAACAGCGGGAAGGGCCGTATATAACTGGGGGAAGGTCCTATATAACTGGGAAAAGGTCCTATATAACTGGGGGAAGGTCCTATATAACTGGGGGAAGGTCCTATATAACTGGGGAAAGGTCCTATATAACTGGGGGAAGGTCCTATATAACTGGGGGAAGGTCCTATATAACTGGGGAAAGGTCCTATATAACTGGGGGAAGGTCCTATATAACTGGGGGAAGGTCCTATATAACTGGGGAAAGGTCCTATATAACTGGTGGAAGGGTCCTATATAACTGGAGGAAGGGTCCTATATAACTGGGGAAAGGTCCTATATAACTGGGGGAAGGTCCTATATAACTGGGGGAAGGTCCTATATAACTGGGGAAAGGTCCTATATAACTGGGGAAAGGTCCTATATAACAGCGGGAAGGGCCGTATATAACTGGGGGAAGGTCCTATATAACTGGGGGAAGGTCCTATATAACTGGGGGAAGGTCCTATATAACTGGGGGAAGGTCCTATATAACTGGGGGAAGGTCCTATATAACTGGGGGAAGGTCCTATATAACTGGGGGAAGGTCCTATATAACTGGGGGAAGGTCCTATATAACTGGGGGAAGGTCCTATATAACTGGGGGAAGGTCCTATATAACTGGGGGAAGGTCCTATATAACTGGGGGAAGGTCCTATATAACTGGGGGAAGGTCCTATATAACTGGGGGAAGGTCCTATATAACTGGGGGAAGGTCCTATATAACTGGGGGAAGGTCCTATATAACTGGGGGAAGGTCCTATATAACTGGGGGAAGGTCCTATATAACTGGGGGAAGGTCCTATATAACTGGGGGAAGGTCCTATATAACTGGGGGAAGGGTCCTATATAACGGCACCAATAAACACAATGGTCACACGCCGGCGACCTCCTCCATTATATAAATATGGGGACCTCCTTTTTGTCCTTATAAATAATGGGTGGTATTAGTGGGTGGGAGGTTGGTGCTGCCATCTGGTGCCAGCAGGCAGCAACCACGGGCTCTACGAGGCAGCAACCACGGGCTCTACCAGGAAGCAACCACGGGCTCTACCAGGCAGCAACCACGGGCTCTACCAGGCAGCAACCACGGGCTCTACCAGGCAGCAACCGTGGGCTCTACCAGGCAGCAACCACGGGCTCTACCAGGCAGCAACCGTGGGCTCTACCAGGCAGCAACCACGGGCTCTACGAGGCAGCAACCACGGGCTCTACCAGGAAGCAACCACGGGCTCTACGAGGCAGCAACCACGGGCTCTACCAGGAAGCAACCACGGGCTCTACCAGGCAGCAACCACGGGCTCTACCAGGCAGCAACCGTGGGCTCTACCAGGCAGCAACCACGGGCTCTTCCAGGCAGCAACCACGGGCTCTATCAGGCAGCAACCACGGGCTCTACCAGGCAGCAACCACGGGCTCTATCAGGCAGCAACCACGGGCTCTATCAGGCAGCAACCACGGGCTCTATCAGGCAGCAACCACGGGCTCTACCAGGCAGCAACCACGGGCTCTATCAGGCAGCAACCACGGGCTCTACCAGGCAGCAACCACGGGCTTTACCAGGCAGCAACCTCGGGCTCTACCAGGCAGCAACCACGGGCCCTACCAAGCAGCAACCACGGGCTCTACCAGGCAGCAACCACGGGCTCTACCAGGCAGCAACCACGGGCTCTACCAGGCAGCAACCACGGGCTCTACCAGGCAGCAACCACGGGCTCTACCAGGCAGCAACCTCGGGCTCTACCAGGCAGCAACCACGGGCTCTACCAGGCAGCAACCACGGGCTCTACCAGGCAGCAACCACGGGCTCTACCAGGCAGCAACCACGGGCTCTACCAGGCAGCAACCACGGGCCCTACCAAGCAGCAACCACGGGCTCTACCAGACAGCAACCACGGGCTCTACCAGACAGCAACCACGGGCTCTACCAGGCAGCAACCACGGGCTCTACCAGGCAGCAACCACGGGCTCTACCAGGCAGCAACCACGGGCTCTACCAGGCAGCAACCACGGGCTCTACCAGGCAGCAACCACGGGCTCTACCAAGCAGCAACCACGGGCTCTACCAGACAGCAACCACGGGCTCTACCAGACAGCAACCACGGGCTCTACCAGGCAGCAACCACGGGCTCTACCAGGCAGCAACCACGGGCTCTACCAGGCAGCAACCACGGGCTCTACCAGGCAGCAACCACGGGCTCTACCAGGCAGCAACCACGGGCTCTACCAGGCAGCAACCACGGGCTCTACCAGGCAGCAACCACGGGCTCTACCAGACAGCAACCACGGGCTCTACCAGACAGCAACCACGGGCTCTACCAGGCAGCAACCAGGGGCTCTACCAGGCAGCAACCACGGGCTCTACCAGGCAGCAACCACGGGCTCTACCAGGCAGCAACCACGGACTCTACCAAGCAGCAACCACGGGCTCTACCAGGCAGCAACCACGGGCTCTACCAGGCAGCAACCACGGGCTCTACCAGGCAGCAACCACGGACTCTACCAAGCAGCAACCACGGGCTCTACCAGGCAGCAACCACGGGCTCTACCAGACAGCAACCACGGGCTGTACCAGGCAGCAACCACGGGCTCTACCAGGCAGCAACCACGGGCTCTACCAGGCAGCAACCACGGCTCTACCAGGCAACAACCACGGGCTCTACCAGGCAGCAACCACGGGCTCTACCAGACAGCAACCACGGGCTCTACCAGACAGCAACCACGGGCTCTACCAGGCAGCAACCACGGGCTCTACCAGACAGCAACCACGGGCTCTACCAGGCAGCAACTGCGTGTCATAATGTGTCAGGTGTCAGTCATCAGGGGGGGGGAGGGGGGGTGTCACATACGTAGCAATTGCAAATGACTTCAATATATTTTGGCCTTGAAAATACAGTGAATTCGGGAGAGAGTGAAGATGCTCCTTTAAGACACTCTAATGCTCTCTAGGGTGGAATATTGTTGCATCATCACAGCCGGTGAATGTTGACCCGCAGAAATTGTTGACCTGGACTTGCTAACTACCTGAATCCATTCAATAAACCATTTAAATTATTGGGATCGTTTTAAAATTTCTAAATCTGTATTGTGTTGAGCGCCGGCGGGAGAGATACATAATAATTTATACGAGGAAAATAGTAGAGGGGCTGGTCCCACACCTGCACACTCTCTGAACCACCGTATTCAACCGGAGGTTCCCGGGACCCCTAGTGGTCACTGTAGGCTTATTTGTGTGGTGTTTAAAGATAGGATTGTTTTTTTGTTTGTGATCAAGATATATATTTTATAATAATTTTATGTAGAGCAGACAAGGAAATTATTTGAAGGATTCCACAAGGGTGAAAAGGTCAAGAATCGATCCCGGGCGCCGGCGAGAAACAATGGGCAGAGTTTCTTTCACCCTATGCCCCTGTTACCTAGCAGTAAAATAGGTACCTGGGTGTTAGTCAGCTGTCACGGGCTGCTTCCTGGGAGTGAAGGTCTGGTCGAGGACCGGACCGCGGGGACACTAAAGCCCCGAAATTATCCCAAGATAACCGCTGCTTTGAACCTAATCAACCAGGCTGTGATTGATACGTCAGGCTGCGAGCTGCAACCAACAGCCTGGTTGACCAGACCACCAACCATGATGCCCGGTCAGAAACCGGGCCGCGGGAGCATTGATTCCTAGAACTAACACAAGCCCGCCAAGATAGGCCCTAGAAAGACAAGGTCTATTAGAAAGTCCAGTCCAGCCATAACAATATTGTCCAGCCATAACAATATTGTCCAGCCGTGGTAATAGTGTCCAGCCGTGGTAATATTGTCCAACACATCAGCCGGAATCTGCAACCCGCCAGGCCCGGGAGCGGAGGGTGAATATGCAGGAGGTCAATACATCAGAGGTTATACGGTGGTGGTGTGCCGCCGCCAGGCAGTGTGTCCGGCAGTAATGGCCCTCTGGACCGCCTGCCTGCTGGGTCACCACTCCCTCAACACGAAGGTCACATTGTTGATCCTGTGAGCCTGCGCTTGAGCGGGTGGTCGGGTCAGGTAACTCCGTGTCCTTGCAACAGGTCTTTGCCGCGTGGCCCACCTGGTCAACAGTGCTGATTGTAAGGTCACTACTCAGACCTTGAACGTCAGTAGTGGTGTCAATGTTGTAAGGCAACGGAAGCCGATTGGCGATCACGATTGTGGCCCAGGAGCTGGAGGCTGACTCAGGCAAGCGCTGGTGAGTGTGTGCACAACCCCCCTCCTCCCCAACACACTCAACAAGTGCTCAAGTGGAGGTTGTGAGGCACTCACAGCTTGAGTCAAACTTGGTAAGATTTTTTACATTTCTCAACTCGAGGATATTTTTACACATCTAATCCTTTTTTTGTTAACTTTTTTGTGGGTATTTTAACTTTCAGTTTAAGATTTGAGGACTTTTATCCAAAACAGGAGCTCTGAAGGTTTGCTGTTTTGAGAACTGGCTTTTGTTTTCATTAGCTCTTTGAAACTTACTTTTGTTTTGGGTTGTCCCATTTTCTGTTGCATTTTCTCCGGGACGTTTACTGTTATCTGAAGTTGTGAATGATTTACTGGGAATTGAAGGAGTTCGTCATACATAATGAAGGAGGGGGAAGAAGAGGGGAGGAAGGGGGGGAAGAGGGGGAGGAGGGGGGAAGAGGGGGAGGAGGAGGAAGGAAAAACAGGTGTCTCAGCAAGACATAAGTTAAAGCTGTCGTAATGTTCTATTCAATATATTTCTGAACGCGTGCTGAAATGTATTGGGTGGTGTTCCACTTGGCTGTGTTGCCCCTGCTCTTGCATGTGTACCGTTGCGATAATTGTTCCGCCTCTTTGTACACGTACACGAAGTTACGTACACACACGCATGTACACACGGACCTGTTGGCCTAGCTGCTTACACGTCACTCATGTGCACCATGCACTCACGTGTGTGTGTGTGTGTGTGTGTGTGTGTGTGTGTGTGTGTGTGTGTGTGTGTGTGTGTGTGTGTACGTAAGACTAGATGGGGGGTCTCTCTGTTTCCCCCCCCCCTCTCGCTTATCTCTCTTCCTACTATTTCTCAATCGTGTCTTCCATACCTACTGCCTTCTCCCCCTCCTCTCCACCTTTCTCCTCTCATCATCCCTCTCTCCTTCCTCTTCACCTTCCCTCTCCCCCTCTCTCCCTATACCTCCCACCTCTCACTCCTCTTCCCCCCTCTCTTTTTTTTATTTCCATTCTTTCTATATCCACTCTCTTCATTCCTCTCTCTCTCCCCCTCTCTTTCTCTCTCCCTCTCTTTCTCCCCCCCCCCTCTCTTCTCTCCCCCCCCTCTCTTTCTCTCCCCCCCCCCTCTCTCTCTCTCTCTCTCTCTCTGAAAATTTAATATTACAATGCACTAAAAAGCTTGCTAAGTCTACACAAAACATATTCCCGATTTCACTCTTAGTGAGAATTTAATAGTGGTCGCTATTATTATTAGCGTCCACTATTATGCCACTATTACTTCAAGGGGTGACACTGGTGGGGGGGGGGGAGCCTTGCCATACTGGTCCGTGACACACTCATCCTCCCCTCCCCTCTGGGGAGGGGGGAGACGCTTGTTGTATGTCTGGGACAAAATGCGTGAGGCTAGCCCTAGACGTCTGACGTCCAACACACAGACACAGACAGACAGACATTCCGTTCATATATTTAAACAGACACATAGGGACCACCCCTGCACATGTATCCCATAACAGCTGGTGGTTGTAAACATTCTTCAAAATGACACATATTACATTCCAAACTGTTTTACAAAAATAATGTTTTTTTTTCCATTTTTGCCACCAAGTTGGCGCAATGAATACAGATGATCCTAGTTTAATTAAATTATGGCGGGAGGTGTGGAGGGGAGGTAAACACCCCACAGAGGCCGCCAGGGGGGGGGAGTGATTGATTGTTGGACTGATTGTATATACACAAAACCGGCGCCGTAATGACGTAGGCAGAGGACTAGTGGGAATGTTGGTGGCTAGTAGATGCTAGTGGCAAGAATATTAGTGGCTTCTATTACTACTACTAGCTGTGTGGGGGGTGGCATCTGTGTGGAGGGTGGCATCTGTGTGGAGGGTGGCATCTGTGTGGGGGGTGGCATCTGTGTGGAGGGTGGCATCTGTGTGGGTGGTGGCATCTGTGTGGAGGGTGGCATCTGTGTGGAGGGTGGCATCTGTGTGGGGGGTGGCATCTGTGTGGAGGGTGGCATCTGTGTGGAGGGTGGCATCTGTGTGGAGGGTGGCATCTGTGTGGGGGGGGTGGCATATGTGTGGAGGGTGGCATCTGTGTGGGGGGGTGGCATCTGTGTGGAGGGTGGCATCTGTGTGGAGGGTGGCATCTGTGTGGAGGGTGGCATCTGTGTGGGGGGGTGGCATCTGTGTGGAGGGTGGCATCTGTGTGGGGGGTGGCATCTGTGTGGAGGGTGGCATCTGTGTGGGGGGTGGCATCTGTGTGGAGGGTGACATCTGTGTGGGGGGTGGCATCTGTGTGGAGGGTGGCATCTGTGTGGGGGGGTGGCATCTGTGTGGTGGGTGGCATCTGTGTGGGGGGGGTGGCATCTGTGTGGAGGGTGGCATCTGTGTGGAGGGTGGCAGCATCTGTGTGGAGGGTGGCATCTGTGTGGAGGGTGGCATCTGTGTGGAGGGTGGCATCTGTGTGGAGGGTGGCAGCATCTGTGTGGAGGGTGGCATCTGTGTGGAGGGTGGTGGCATCTGTGTGGAGGGTGGCATCTGTGTGGAGGGTGGCATCTGTGTGGAGGGTGGCATCTGTGTGGAGGGTGGCATCTGTGTGGAGGGTGGCATCTGTGTGCAGGGTAGCATCTGTGTGGAGGGTGGCATCTGTGTGGAGGGTGGCATCTGTGTGGAGGGTGGCATCTGTGTGGAGGGTGGCATCTGTGTGGAGGGTGGCATCTGTGTGGAGGGTGGTGGCATCTGTGTGGAGGGTGGCATCTGTGTGGAGGGTGGCAGCATCTGTGTGGAGGGTGGCATCTGTGTGGAGGGTGGCATCAGTGTGGAGGGTGGCATCTGTGTGGAGGGTGGCATCTGTGTGGGGGGTGGCATCTGTGTGGAGGGTGGCATCTGTGTGGAGGGGTGGCATCTGTGTGGAGGGTGGCATCTGTGTGGAGGGTGGCATCTGTGTGGAGGGTGGCAGCATCTGTGTGGAGGGTGGCATCTGTGTGGAGGGTGGCATCTGTGTGGAGGGTGGCAGCATCTGTGTGGAGGGTGGCATCTGTGTGGAGGGTGGCATCTGTGTGGAGGGTGGCATCTGTGTGGAGGGTGGCAGCATCTGTGTGGAGGGTGGCAGCATCTGTGTGGAGGGTGGCATCTGTGTGGAGGGTGGCATCTGTGTGGAGGGTGGCATCTGTGTGGAGGGTGGCAGCATCTGTGTGGAGGGTGGCAGCATCTGTGTGGAGGGTGGCATCTGTGTGGGGGGTGGCATCTGTGTGGAGGGTGGCATCTGTGTGGAGGGTGGCATCTGTGTGGAGGGTGGAATCTGTGTGGAGGGTGGCAGCATCTGTGTGGAGGGTGGCAGCATCTGTGTGGGGGGTGGCATCTGTGTGGGGGGTGGCATCTGTGTGGAGGGTGGCATCTGTGTGGAGGGTGGCATCTGTGTGGAGGGTGGCATCTGTGTGGAGGGTGGCATCTGTGTGGAGGGTGGCAGCATCTGTGTGGAGGGTGGCATCATCTGTGTGGAGGATGGCATCATCTGTGTGGAGGGTGGCAGCATCTGTGTGGAGGGTGGCAGCATCTGTGTGGAGGGTGGCATCTGTGTGGAGGGTGGCATCTGTGGAGGGTGGCAGCATCTGTGTGGAGGGTGGCATCTGTGTGGAGGGTGGCATCTGTGGAGGGTGGCAGCATCTGTGTGGAGGGTGGCATCTGTGTGGAGGGTGGCAGCATCTGTGTGGAGGGTGGCAGCATCTGTGTGGAGGGTGGCATCTGTGTGGAGGGTGGCATCTGTGTGGAGGGTGGCATCTGTGGAGGGTGGCAGCATCTGTGTGGAGGGTGGCATCTGTGTGGAGGGTGGCATCTGTGTAGAGGGTGGCAGCATCTGTGTAGAGGGTGGCATCTGTGTGGAGGGTGGCATCTGTGTGGAGGGTGGCATCTGTGTGGAGGGTGGCATCTGTGTGGAGGGTGGTGGCATCTGTGTGGAGGGTGGCATCTGTGTGGAGGGTGGCATCTGTGTGGAGGGTGGCAGCATCTGTGTGGAGGGTGGCATCTGTGTGGAGGGTGGCATCAGTGTGGAGGGTGGCATCTGTGTGGAGGGTGGCATCTGTGTGGAGGGTGGCATCTGTGTGGGGGGTGGCATCTGTGTGGAGGGTGGCATCTGTGTGGACGGTGGCATCTGTGTGGAGGGTGGCATCTGTGTGGAGGGTGGCAGCATCTGTGTGGAGGGTGGCAGCATCTGTGTGGAGGGTGGCATCTGTGTGGAGGGTGGCATCTGTGTGCAGGGTGGCATCTGTGTGGAGGGTGGCAGCATCTGTGTGGAGGGTGGCATCTGTGTGGAGGGTGGCATCTGTGTGGAGGGTGGCATCTGTGTGGAGGGTGGCATCATCTGTGTGGAGGGTGGCATCTGTGTGGAGGGTGGCAGCATCTGTGTGGAGGGTGGCATCTGTGTGCAGGGTGGCATCTGTGTGCAGGGTGGCATCATCTGTGTGGAGGGTGGCAGCATCTGTGTGGAGGGTGGCAGCATCTGTGTGGAGGGTGGCATCTGTGTGGAGGGTGGCAGCATCTGTGTGGAGCGTGGCATCTGTGTGGGGGGTGGCTCCTGTGACACTTCTTGTCGGGGTTGAGAGGAGACCAGGTAGATGGGGGGGGGGAGGGGGGCCATGAAGGAGCTGAAGCATTGATGAGAAACACCACATGGTGTGTCCTAAGCTCTAATGAGAAAACCACACAGTGTGTCCAAAGAAATTCATTAACGTGTTCCTTCCCCCCCCCCCACCTGGGATGATGAAGGCTTAGAGCGTGTTGGACCCGTTCCTGTCTCCCACCGCTGCCACCAGTGTTGTCTCCCACCGCTGCCACCAATGTTGTGCCTCCCACCGCTGCCACCAGTGTTGTCTCCCACCGCTGCCACCAGTGTTGTGCCTCCCACCGCTGCCACCAGTGTTGTCTCCCACCGCTGCCACCAGTGTTGTGCCTCCCACCGCTGCCACCAGTGTTGTCTCCCACCGCTGCCACCAGTGTTGTGCCTCCCACCGCTGCCACCAGTGTTGTCTCCCACCGCTGCCACCAGTGTTGTGCCTCCCACCGCTGCCACCAGTGTTGTCTCCCACCGCTGCCACCCGTGTTGTCTCCACCGCTGCCACCAGTGTTGTCTCCCACCGCTGCCACCAGTGTTGTGCCTCCCACCGCTGCCACCAGTGTTGTCTCCCACCGCTGCCACCAGTGTTGTCTCCCACCGCTGCCACCAGTGTTGTGACTCCCACCGCTGCCACCAGTGTTGTCTCCCACCGCTGCCACCAGTGTTGTGCCTCCCACCGCTGCCACCAGTGTTGTCTCCCACCGCTGCCACCAGTGTTGTCTCCCACCGCTGCCACCAGTGTTGTGACTCCCACCGCTGCCACCAGTGTTGTCTCCCACCGCTGCCACCAGTGTTGTCTCCCACCGCTGCCACCAGTGTTGTGACTCCCACCGCTGCCACCAGTGTTGTCTCCCACCGCTGCCACCAGTGTTGTGCCTCCCACCGCTGCCACCAGTGTTGTCTCCCACCGCTGCCACCAGTGTTGTCTCCCACCGCTGCCACCTGTGTTGTCTCCCACCGCTGCCACCAGTGTTGTGACTCCCACCGCTGCCACCAGTGTTGTCTCCCACCGCTGCCACCAGTGTTGTCTCCCACCGCTGCCACCAGTGTTGTGACTCCCACCAGTGTTGTCTCCCACCGCTGCCACCAGAGTTGTGCCTCCCACCGCTGCCACCAGTGTTGTCTCCCACCGCTGCCACCAGTGTTGTCTCCCACCGCTGCCACCAGTGTTGTGACTCCCACCGCTGCCACCAGTGTTGTGCCTCCCACCGCTGCCACCAGTGTTGTCTCCCACCGCTGCCACCAGTGTTGTCTCCCACCGCTGCCACCAGTGTTGTGACTCCCACCGCTGCCACCAGTGTTGCCTCCCACCGCTGCCACCAGTGTTGTGCCTCCCACCGCTGCCACCAGTGTTGTCTCCCACCGCTGCCACCAGTGTTGTCTCCCACCGCTGCCACCAGTGTTGTCTCCCACCGCTGCCACCAGTGTTGTCTCCCACCGCTGCCACCAGTGTTGTGACTCCCACCGCTGCCACCAGTGTTGTGCCTCCCACCGCTGCCACCAGTGTTGTCTCCCACCGCTGCCACCAGTGTTGTCTCCCACCGCTGCCACCAGTGTTGTGACTCCCACCGCTGCCACCAGTGTTGTCTCCCACCGCTGCCACCCGTGTTGTGCCTCCCACCGCTGCCACCAGTGTTGTCTCCCACCGCTGCCACCAGTGTTGTCTCCCACCGCTGCCACCAGTGTTGTGACACCCACCGCTGCCACCAGTGTTGTGACTCCCACCGCTGCCACCAGTGTTGTGACTCCCACCGCTGCCACCAGTGTTGTCTCCCACTGCTGCCACCAGTGTTGTAACTCCCACCGCTGCCACCAGTGCTCAGCCTCCCACCGCTGCCACCAGTGTTGTGCCTCCCACCGCTGCCACCAATGTTGTGCCTCCCACCGCTGCCACCAATGTTGTGCCTCCCACCGCTGCCACCAGTGTTGTCTCCCACCGCTGCCACCAATGTTGTGACTCCCACCGCTGCCACCAGTGTTGTCTCCCACCGCTGCCACCAGTGTTGTGCCTCCCACCGCTGCCACCAGTGTTGTGCCTCCCACCGCTGCCACCAGTGTTGTCTTCCACCGCTGCCACCAGTGTTGTGCCTCCCACCGCTGCCACCAGTGCTCAGCCTCCCACCGCTGCCACCAGTGTTGTGCCTCCCACCGCTGCCACCAATGTTGTGCCTCCCACCGCTGCCACCAATGTTGTGCCTCCCACTGCTGCCACCAGTGTTGTGCCTCCCACCGCTGCCACCAATGTTGTGCCTCCCACCGCTGCCACCAGTGTTGTGCCTCCCACCGCTGCCACCAGTGCTCAGCCTCCCACCGCTGCCACCAGTGTTGTGCCTCCCACCGCTGCCACCAGTGTTGTGCCTCCCACCGCTGCCACCAATGTTGTGCCTCCCACCGCTGCCACCAGTGTTGTGCCTCCCACCGCTGCCACCAATGTTGTGCCTCCCACCGCTGCCACCAGTGTTGTGCCTCCCACCGCTGCCACCAATGTTGTGCCTCCCACCGCTGCCACCAATGTTGTGCCTCCCACCACTGCCACCAGTGCTCAGCCTCCCACTGCTGCCACCAGTGTTGTGCCTCCCACCGCTGCCACCAGTGTTGTGACTCCCACCGCTGCCACCAATGTTGTGCCTCCCACCGCTGCCACCAGTGTTGTGACTCCCACCGCTGCCACCAATTTTGTGCCTCCCACCGGTGCCACCAGTGTTCAGCCTCCCACCGCTGCCACTAATGTTGTGCCTCCCACCGCTGCCACCAGTGTTGTCTCCCACCGCTGCCACCAGTGTTGTCTCCCACTGCTGCCACCAGTGTTGTCTCCCACCGCTGCCACCAGTGTTGTGACTCCCACCGCTGCCACCAGTGCTCAGCCTCCCACCGCTGCCACCTGTCGGAAAATCCGACACCATATAATATCATACAGACAGATAAGAGCTGTGTTGTATAAACAAGTTACCCATAGAAAACGTAACTTGTAGTGGAATTACCGTCTAAAGAAAACGGGATATCATCACCACATACTATTATAATTCACCAGCTATTCTGCTGGGAATTATTCTTAAATACATTAGTCTTTGGACTTTACCATCATAAAACATCTCATATAAATTAACTTAATTATCAATATTAAAGTAGAGTAAATGTGACCCTTCTATCACTTTCTGAAATCTGGACAAAGTAGGCCAGGCGTGAGGGAGGAAGGGGGAGCCATTGTTGTGTCACCTCCGAGACGTGTGGAGCAAATTTAGCTCCTATCATATCTGGACAATGTCGGCCAGTAACGTCAATAGTATGGAGTGTTAAACAGCCATTGTTTATATTGAGACCAGAGGCTCACACGGGAGCAAATTCGGCTCCTGTTAATTTTACTTGGACGTAGTGTTATGGAAACCAAAGGTACCATCTCCAACACGATGTCTACAATTCAAGTTAAGTGTTCTTTCCGAAACCCGTTTATCATTCATTTATGGCCATTAATGTCAGGATATAGGGTGATCCGGTTAGAGCACGTGGAAGCCTCAAACTAAAGGTAATTAAGCCAGGTCTTCAATGTTCCATGTACTGTTTTCTCTGATATACTTGTCATATGTAGGATTCTGGCTTCACAGCTAGCGCACTTTTGACAGGTCAAGACGAGGAAGGAAGATTTGTGCACCAGTTACTGGGTGATATGGAAGCTACCTCAAAGAGGATAATTTGGTGTCTGCACCCTAGTTATACCTGGTGGACTAACCTGCTGTACTATAAGATAAGGAACCTCTTCAATGTATGTAGTTAATTTTGTAGTTTGATTGGCTGCATATATATACTAATAAACCCCCCCTAATGTGTAGAGGATCGATTTGTGAGATTATAAGATTATTGCAGAAATACAGTCCACTTATCATTATACAAATTGCTATCGAAGTATATAAATTAACGTAAATATAAATTCTATATATATTCATATAAATTAAATAAATATAAAACTCACAGGTCGGTTCCCACACCACCAGTGTTGTCTCCCACCGCTGCCACCAGTGTTGTGACTCCCACCGCTGCCACCAGTGCTCAGCCTCCCACCGCTGCCACCAATGTTGTGCCTCCCACCGCTGCCACCAATGTTCTGCCTCCCACCGCTGCCACCAATGTTCTGCCTCCCACCGCTGCCACCAATGCTCTGCCTCCCACCGCTGCCACCAATGTTGTGCTTCCCACCGCTGCCACCAGTGCTCAGCCTCCCACCGCTGCCACCAATCCTCAATTCCATTTTCCCCAACACGGACAGAATGTTGCGCTGGGGGGAAGATAACGCTGCAAAATAAGATATCATTATTATAATATGGCGGTCGTGGATGACACGATATCTTTCCCAAACCGTTGCTGGACCCGCGAACACACGATAACGGCCCAGGTATTTCCGGGTAATATTTTCTAGAGCAGTGTTAAAGAGCCTTCCGGAGGTGGCAACACCACGGTTCAGAGAAAAAAATAGTCGGTAATTGCCTGAGGAACGACGCAAACGACGCTAATTAGATCGTTAAATACTCCTGGTGCTGCTGCCGGAACTGCGTCGGTAATAGACCGAAGAAAAGACGTAGACGTCGCTAAATGTAACAAGCTTTTGCTGTGTTTCTATATAAAGGAAATACTCCTTAACGTATAAACATGAATTTATTTCGATGCTCATATGAAATGTTTCTGTTAAACTGTTGGGATGGTGTGGGGACTGTTGGGATGGTGTGGGGACTGTTGGGATGGTGTGGGGGACTGTTGGGATGGTGTGGGGACTGTTGGGATGGTGTGGGGACTGTTGGGATGGTGAAGGGGACTGTTGGGATGGTGAAGGGGACTGTTGGGATGGTGTGGGGACTGTTGGGATGGTGTGGGGACTGTTGGGATGGTGTGGGGACTGTTGGGATGGTGAAGGGGACTGTTGGAATGGTGAAGGGGACTGTTGGGATGGTGAAGGGGACTGTTGGGATGGTGAAGGGGACTGTTGGGATGGTGTGGGGGACTGTTGGGATGAGCAAATCAAATGTGCCCATAGTAGGAAAACAGCATGTAAAGGATTTGGGAATAATGATGTCTGACGACCTAACGTTTAAGGAGCATAACCAAGCAAATATTGCGACAGCCAGAAAAATAATAGGATGGATTACGAGAACTTTCAGATCCAGGGATCCCATCACAATGGTTGTACTCTTCAAGTCACTTGTGTTGTCCCGTCTTGAGTACTGCTCAGTACTCGCTTCCCCCTTCAGAGCAGGAGAGATTGCTGAAATAGAGGGAATACAGAGAACATATACGGCATACATAGACGAGATAAAACACCTAAATTATTGGGATCGTCTCAAAGCTCTCCAAATGTACTCACTAGAAAGGAGACGAGAGAGAGATACCAAATAATATACACATGGAAAATACTGGAGGGCCAGGTCCTTAATCTACACAGTAAAATAACAACGTACTGGAGTGAACGATATGGAAGAAAATGCAGAATAGAACCAGTGAAGAGCAGAGGTGCCATAGGCACAATCAGAGAACACTGTATAAACATCAGAGGTCCGCGGCTGTTCAACACCCTCCCAGCGAACATAAGAAATATTGCCGGAACAACCGTGGACATCTTCAAGAGGAAACAAGATAGTTTTCTTCAAGGAGTGCCGGACCAACCGGGCTGTGGTGGGTATGTGGGCCTGCGGGCCGCTCCAAGCAACAGCCTGGTGGACCAAACTCTCACAAGTCAAGCCTGGCCTCGGGCCGGGCTTGGGGAGTAGAAGAACTCCCAGAACCCCATCAACCAGGGGTGCTGTGGGAAGTCCTGAATCAACATTAAAGACAGATAGCGAAATGACAAATATATCAGTGCCAGGTATTAGACCTTGAGTTACAGATCTATGTATTGTTCTGTCATGTGATATATATTCACATTGGTCACTGTATTATATAGAATATGCTCTCACAGATCTACCACACCATTAGGAATAACTGTGTATAGTGGTGTTAGCACCACACCATGAGTAACTGTGTATTATACAGTCACAGGTGTACCACCACCACAGCATAAAGTGCGAGCATCGAACCTGTACACACTCACAAATCTTCAGTGAAGTTAGTTCCGTAAGAGAGTTGGGTGAGAGAGCGAGTGTGGCTCCTTTATGGCGGCAACGTTATTACTCTTGTCTTAACTAATGTAAAACTTACTATTTATGAGAGTTAATTATAAAAGTTGGGTAGAGTTTGTCCGTTAGTGAGACTAATGTGGGAAGTTATGTGTAGTGTGGGGTGTGTAGTGTGGGTGGGTGTAGTGTGGGGTGTGTAGTGTGGGGAGTGTAGTGTGGGGGTGTAGTGTGGGGTGTGTAGTGTGGGTGGGTGTAGTGTGGGGTGTGTAGTGTGTGTGTAGTGTGGGGTGTGTAGTGTGGGGGGTGTAGTGTGGGGGGTGTGGTGGGGGGGTGTTGTGTGGGGTGTGTAGTGTGGGGGTGTAGTGTGGGGGTGTAGTGTGGGGTGTGTAGTGTGGGGGTGTAGTGTGGGGTGTGTAGTGTGGGTGGGTGTAGTGTGGGGTGTGTAGTGTGTGTGTAGTGTGGGGTGTGTAGTGTGGGGTGTGTAGTGTGGGGGTGTAGTGTGGGGTGTGTAGTGTGGGGTGTGTAGTGTGGGGGTGTAGTGTGGGGTGTGTAGTGTGGGTGGGTGTAGTGTGGGGTGTGTAGTGTGTGTGTAGTTTGGGGTGTGGGTGTGTAGTGTGGGTGTGTAGTGTAGGGTGTGGGGTGTGTAGTGTGGGGAGTGTAGTGTGGGGGTGTAGTGTGGGAGTGTGTAGTGTGGGGTGTGTAGCGTGGGGTGTGTAGTGTGGGGTGTGTAGTGTGTGTGTAGTGTGAGGTGTGGGTGTGTAGTGTAGGGTGTGGGGTGTGTAGTGTGGGGTGTGTAGTGTGGGTGGGTGTAGTGTGGGGTGTGTAGTGTGGGGAGTGTAGTGTGGGGGTGTAGTGTGGGAGTGTGTAGTGTGGGGAGTGTAGTGTGGGGTGTGTAGTGTGTGTGTAGTGTGGGGTGTGGGTGTGTAGTGTGGGTGTGTAGTGTAGGGTGTGGGGTGTGTAGTGTGGGGTGTGTGTAGTGTTTGGTGTGTAGTGTGGGTGTGAAGTGTGTAGTGTGGGGGTGTGTGTAGTGTAGGGAGTGTAGTGTGGGGTGTGTGTAGTGTTTGGTGTGTAGTGTGGGTGTGAAGTGTGTAGTGTGTAGTGTGGGGGTGTGTGTAGTGTAGGGAGTGTAGTGTGGGGTGTGTGTAGTGTGGGGTGTATAGTATGGGAGGTGTGTAGTGTCGGGAGTGTAGTGTGTGGTGTGGGTGTGTAGTAGAGTGTGGAGTGTGTGTATAGTGTGTGGTATAGTGTGAGTGGTTGTAAGCTATAATATATGAGGTTTTCCTATATATTTCCTCACATCCCAAACAATCAACATATTACTGAACAGTGTGGTCAATAAACATACACTTTTCTTTCTGTACACAATATGACACTAATCAATATGAAACACAAACACTTTTATAACGAAGTACATAAACATAAGTAACAATAAAAGAAGCTACAAATAGACATTGAGAGAAATCAGCAAAAGATTACCATCTTGGTGCAAAATTCTTACCTGCTTGCTTGATACCTGCTTGATATCTACTTGATGGGGTTCTGGGAGTTCTTCTACTCCCCAAGCCCGGCCCGAGGCCAGGCTTGACTTGTGAGAGTTTGGTCCACCAGGCTGTTGCTTGGAGCGGCCCGCAGGCTCACATTTTCCCCACAGCCCGGTTGGCGAGGCACTCCTTGGAGAAAATTATCTATTTTTTTTCTTGAAGATGTCCACGGTTGTTCCCGCAATATTTCTTATACTCGCTGGGAGGATGTTGAACAACCGCGGACCTCTGATGTTTATACAGTGTTCTCTGATTGTGCCTATGGCACTTCTGCTCTTCACTGGTTCTATTCTGCATTTTCTTCCAAATCGTTCTCTCCAGTACGTTGTTATTTTACTGTGTAGATTTGGGACCTGGCCCTCCAGTATTTTCCATGTGTATATTATTTGGTATCTCTCTCGTCTCCTTTCTAGTGAGTACATTTGGAGAGCTTTGAGACGACCCCCATAATTTAGGTGCTTTATCACGTCTATGTTTGCCGTATATGTTCTCTGTATTCCCTCTATTTCAGCAATCTCTCCTGCTCTGAAGGGGAAAGTGAGTACTGAGCAGTACTCAAGACGGGACAGTACAAGTGATTTGAAGAGTACAACCATTGTGATGGGATCCCTGGATTTGAAAGTTCTCGTAATCCATCCTATCATTTTTCTGGCTGACGCAATATTTGCTTGGTTATGCTCCCTAAACATTAGGTCGTCAGACATTATTATTCCCAAATCCTTGACATACTGTTTTCCTACTATGGGCACATTTGATTGTATTTTGAACCCTGTATAATGTTTAAGGTTCTCATTTTTACCCTACCTGAATACCTGGAATTTATCACTGTTAAATATCATGTTATTTTTTGCTGGCCAGTCGAAAACTTTATTATATCTGCTTGTAATTTGTCAATGTCTTCAGCAGAGGTAATTTTCATGCTGATTTTTGTGTCATCTGCAAAGGATGATACGAAGCTGTGACTTGGACTCGATTTTATATGACTAACTGTTACTCTCTGTGTTTTGTTCGACAGGAAATTGAGTATCCAGCGTCCTACTTTACCAGTTATTCCCATTGACCTCATTTTGTGAGCTATCACTCCATGGTCACATTTGTCGAATGCCTTTGCAAAGTCTGTGTATTCAACATCTGTATTTTGCTTTTCTTCTAAAGCTTCTGTGATTTTGTCATAGTGGTTGAGTAACTGTGACAAGACAGTATCTTCCCGCTCTAAATCCATGTTGTCTTGGGTTGTGTAGTTCATTATTTTCCATAAAACTAGAAATTTTATTCCTAATCACTCTTTCAAAATCTTTGATCATGTGTGATGTTGGTGCAACTGGTCTATAATTTTTTGCCAAGGCTTTACTCCCCCCCTTGTGCAGAGGAGCTATATCTGCAGATTTAAGTGCTGCTGGTATCTCCCCTGAATCCAGGCTCTTTCTCCATATTACGCTGAGTGCTCTCGCTACTGGTACTTTACATTTCTTTATGAATATTGAATTCCATGAGTCAGGCCCAGGAGCTGAGTGCATAGGCATATTGTCAATTGTTATTTCAAAATCTTCCGAGTTCGTGTTAATATCCGTTTTATTATCTGCAGCTTGAATGTCTTTCATAAAGAAGCTGTCTGGGTCATCAACTTTCATGTTGTTTATTGGTGTGCTAAACACAGCCTCATACTGGCTTCTTAGAATTTCACTAATTTATTTGTTGTCCTCTGTGTACGTACCTTCACTTGTAATTAACGGTCCAATACTGGTCGAGGTTTTGGATTTTGATTTTGCGTATGTGAACAAATATTTTGGATTTTTCTTTATCTCTTGTATAGCTTTCTGTTCCAATTCCATTTCCTCAGACTCATATGATCGCTTCAACGTTTGTTCTATTTCTTCGATCTCCTTGTTTAGGCTTATTTTCCTTGCTTGTGATAGTCGTGTCTGCCGAAGCATTTCCGTTATTTTTCCTTCTCCTGTACAGTCGTCTGCGATCTTATATTTCGCAAGAATATTATCAGTCTTTCCGTTGTGACACGTCGAAGCTATTTGTTCGAGAACAGTCTTTATCTCAATCCTGTTGCTTGGAACGGGCCGTTCAAAGCAACAGCCTGTTGGATCAAGTTATCACAAGTCGAGTCTGGCCTCAGGCCGGGCTTGGGGGAGTAGAAGAACTCCCAGAACCTTCTCCAGGTATGTTCCAGGTAATCTTAGTATTTCTATATACACTAATCAGCGGACAGTCATGAACATAACGGGTGAGGGTGAGACCCTAACATACCACAACGTTTGCACTTCGTGTCACTATCTTTAACCCCTGTTCCGTATTCCCAGTTATATATGTATCCAAACCTGAGCCGCGTGTGTACAGTCACTATAAGCATTTCTCCTTTTACTGTGAGGGAAATGTGTGTTTTGACTCCCATGTGTGGCAATGGCTAAATTCTCTGCCACAGTCAAGCCTTCATACCTTCCCTTCGCCACTTCTGCCTGTGTCTGAGTGTTCGTTATTCTGCTTTTTATTTGTCTCAGAGTTAAACCACATTCAGTGTCGAACTTGTGGCGCGTGTTGCCGGCTCCTGCGCCACCTCGTTGAGCACCTTGGTGGTGGTGGTGGGGCGTGGCAGCAATGAGAGTGCCACCAGCGTTAGCCAGACTTGATAACTTGAAAGACAATCCTGATAAAGTATTTTGGGGGATGTCATATGAGGCGGTGCTGGTGAGGGCCGTCCTCGCCCCCGTGCTGGAGCGGCCTCCACGTGGAGCTGTCTGCCTCCTGTGGCTCCTGGCGGCTTAGGAACTTGTTGAGCGATGGCTCTACCCTGTGTTGTCCCAGCTTTGTCCCTGCTGTCTCGCTCGTGTGTGTGTGTGTGTGTGTGTGTGTGTGTGTGTCTGTCTGTCTGTCTGTCTGTCTGTCTGTCTGTCTGTCTGTCTGTCTGTCTGTCTGTCTGTCTGTCTGTCTCTCTCTCTCTCTCTCTCTCTCTCTCTCTCTCTCTCTCTCTCTCTCTCTCTCTCTCTCTCTCTCTCTCTCTCTCTCTCTCTCTCTCTCTCTCTCTCTCTTTATTTCTTTCTTTCTTTCTTTCTTTCTTTTACTGGGGTGACGATTGAGAGATTGACAATCAACTCCTCACTCCTACTCTCATTAGTATGCAGTAGACACCTTAAGACAAGATGACGGACTATGACACTGAGTGACCAATAGTGTGGGCTAAACGCACTGCCACCTTCCTCGTACGGGCCAGGCTGGAGTCTTGGCTGTATAAAGGCCATGTCATGGGGTAGTCAGTGGACGGGTGAACAGCATCCTATGAGTCAGAACAGGACATTTCAAGAGGTTAACTCAAGTAACTGTTAGATGAATCTTGGATGTTAAGTCCGTAGATTTTGTCACGTGCATTATTTGAATGTCCAGTTTCATACACACACTTTGTATTCCACACACAGGTCTTGTACTCACACACACTTTGTATTCCACACACAGGTCTTGTACTCACACACACTTTGTATTCCACACACAGGTCTTGTACTCACACACACTTTGTATTCCACACACAGGTCTTGTACTCACACACACTTTGTATTCCACACACAGGTCTTGTACTCACACACACTTTGTATTCCACACACAGGTCTTGTACTCACACACACTTTGTATTCCACACACAGGTCTTGTACTCACACACTTTGTAAAGTCTTTCGAGAAATGTGACAATGGAGTGATTGGCCATAAAATGAGATCAACAGGAATAACGAGTGAAGTGGGGCGTTGGATTTTCAACTTTCAGTTAAAGAGAATGCAGCGAGTGATGATCAATCAAGTCCAAGTGCAGTGAAAGCTCTGTGTCCCAGGGCACAGTCCTTGCACCGCAGCTGTTTCTCATTCTTACCTGGGATATAGACAAAAATACTAGTCACAGCTTCGTGTCATCCTTTGCAGATGATTAAAATATCAGCATGAAAATTTCGTCTGTAGACGCGACCTGTCTCGTACAAAGAACGTCGCTTTTCGCTCGTATGCGTTACATGTGACCAACCATTGACGTAATAGAAAATGGAAGCGGCTGGCGAAAGTGACGTACTGTCCCGTTTTCTGTTTTGGGTCCAATGGTAGGTTAGGAGAGGACACGTTAAATTGACCGTTTTCTTGCATTGGGAAACCTTAGGAGGAAGGGCTGGTAGAAGACACTGAAAAACTACAAGCCGATATAATTAAAGTCCAGGGTAAGGAAGCTCCCTCGGGATATGGAAGCTCCCCAGGGTAAGGAAGTTCCCCATGGGTAAGGATGCTTTCCTTGAGGAAAGGAAGTCTTGGAGGAAGACAGTGGTATGAGGACAAGGATCAAAGTCATAAGGACGTGAGGGAAGGAATATTGTCCAACCACTTGGACCCTTGGAGATTGAACTCGGCTGTGGAAATGGCTTGGAAATGTCAATTTGACCCCCAGATGTCGGTATTGTGGAAGGGAGCATGACTCGCGACAGTGTATTGACAAAGGAGAAACATTTTTGCCATCTTGCTGCAATTGTCGAGGCGTCCACAGTGGTGGTTCCTCTCCGTGTGCCATGACGCCCCGTGTGGGAGTGTTGAAGGTGGTAGCCAGGAGCTGGGTGAACGAGGCTCCGGAGGAAGACAAGATCGTACAGCAGGAACAAGAAAGAAACAGTGTAGAGACCACAACAGGCTCCGTGACCAACGGTTGGGAGAAAGGCACGGCGACGATTAAGGATGATGCCAACCCGTCCTCTTAAAAAAAATAAAGTCGCTTTTCGCTCGTATGCACACTGTGGCCAAAAATGGACGTAATTTGAATTGAAATCGGCTCACGAAAGTGATGTACTGTCCCGTTTTCTGTTTGAGTCCTCCGGCTTACTCGGAAAGGTTAGGAGAGGAAACTTTCCATTAACGTTTTTCATAACGTTTTGAAACTTAAGGAGAATTTCCTGCCCACCTAACCTACCAAAGGACCCTTAACTTACTGTTTTGGAAAAAAAAATCCAAAATTTATTTTCATTTTTTTTTTTCAAATTACGTCCATATTCGGCCAAACGGCCAATTGAGCCGTAATTCGTGAGAGGACAGGTTGGGTGATGAGGTGCAGGAGAGCGTGGTGGACTCTGCCGTCCGTACACACACCTTGCAATACCTCAAAATGTTGGACAAGAGGATTGCAGCTCAAGAAAAATTAGCAACGGCCTGAGGTGTAGTGAGGAGTGAAGCGGAGGAGAAAGAGAGTAAGGAAGAGGAAGGAGTATCAGGGATGGAAGAGTCTGAGGAAGATGAACTATCCACTAATGATGGCAGTGTTCAACCCCGTGTGGTGGAAAATGTTGAAGCAGCTCAGGAAAAATAGTTTACAAAAATATAATTGGAAGACATTGTTAGGAATAGAGTTAGTTACCCTTGATGGTGGTAGGGTGTGCACAAGTGCTGAGCAAGATGATAATTCAGAATGCTGGGAGTCTGTGACTAAGGAGATATTGCTTGGCTTAGGCCATATTGGTCCTACTGATGCTCGCTGTCGATGACCAGCGAGCATCAGAAATATTGCCGGAACAACCGTGGACATCTTCAAGAGGAAAGTAGATTGTTTTCTTCAAGGAGTGCCGGCCCAACCGGGCTGTGGTGGGTATGTGGGCCTGCGGGCCGCTCCAAGCAACAGCCTGGTGGACCAAACTCTCACAAGTCAAGTCTGGCCTCGGGCCGGGCTTGGGGAGTAGAAGAACTCCCAGAACCCCATCAACCAGGTATAAACCAGGTTGCTTCTCAATGACTTCAAATATGTGGAGGGTGTGGACAAGGCGATGTTGATTATGGGAACATAGAAAATTTAATGCATCTGCTCTGTACTCCTCCCATGTTGGTGTTAATTGTTTCTTTGGCAATGAAATACATTCTTGAAGGACATCATGCTTTGCAACATTAGAACATAAGGATCTAATTATGCGTTCACATGCATTATTCATTTCTTCCCACCTTTTGAAGTGAGAGGATTAATTCATTAGCTCCCTCGCCTCTCATTTCTCTAATCGCCGAAGCTTCATTTATCTCTGAAATTCTATCCCCAATACTCTGTTCAATCATATCATTATTATCTCAGTATTTATTGGATCATGAGAATAATCTTGGGATTATTCTCATGGCTTCATTTTGTACCTTCTCCAACTTGTTCAGTCAGCCTTTACCAACAGGAGACATGACAGGCAGCATGATCAATAAGAGACCTCACAGGTATGCCCTGTGATTACCAATGGAATGTGAAATGTGGAACATGATAAATAATTGAGTACTGTATGGGTTTGTGAGCTCCTTAAGGGACCTTCTATAGTCGAGGATAGAAATAGCTTAAGCTGTTCTATCCTTTTGAGATGTTCTTCTTTTTCTCAATAAACGTAAGTTGAACGGCTGTCTGAACCCACACAGCACCGCTCTTGTGCCAGGTAAGTCCACTACGGGCTCACCATAGCCCGTGCTACTTGGAACTTGTTGTGAGTAGATGAATCTATAACACCAGGCTGTCAGAAGGGTTGACGGCCGGTGGAACTTGAACTTGAGCGCTATGCCATGGGTTCGTATCCTGCCCGGGGAGGATTTACTGGGCGCAATTCCTTAACTGTAGCCTCTGTTTAACGCAACAGTAAAATGTGTACTTGGATGAAAAAACGATTCTTCGCGGCAGGGGATCGTATTTCAGGGACCATAGGATTAAGGACTTGCCCAAAACGCTACGCGTACTAGTGGCTCTACAAGAATGTAACAATTCTTGTATATATCTTAAAAAAAAAAAAAAAAAGATATGTGGATTTTTGTCAAGTTTTAAGGAATTTATTGGAGTAAACTTGAAAATTAAGTTACAGGTCGTGACTTGAGAAGAGGAGTGCTTCGGTATAATGAGGCAGTTGATGGGAGGTGTTGAAGGTGTTGGCACATGTTGGGCGGCACCTGAGAACACCAGGGGCAGGTGTTGTTACAACCTGTGTTGTTCCAGCAGGTTGTGACACCACAGGTTGTCACCATCATCACCTCCACCTTCTCCATAGCAACATCAATACTAACTTCTGATGTTTGAAGTTGACAGCAGTCAACGTCAAGTGGAGAAGCTTTCAACACCTCCATGCAACCCCCCCCACTCTCTCCTGCTGGGGGGGGGGGGTTGTCATACTAGATGCCCTCTGGCACCACAGCTGCCCCCCCCCCTGATGAGCAGGGTGGGAGGCGTGACCACCACCCCACCCTCCCAATATGGGCTAAACCTGGCCTGGGCCACACCTGCCATATGAACACTGGCTGATGCCTCACACACACACACACACACATATATATATATATATATATATATATATATATATATATATATATATATATATATATATATATATATATATATATATATATATATATGCATCCAGGGTTCCTGCCCGCCATCTGAGGAGCTGGAGGAACTCGACAACCTATGACAACCATCTTTGTAACCCATATGTAACTCCTTTTTTGTAACAAAGTTCAAATAAAGTAAATATATATGTGTACATACAAAAGAATGGGGGTGGTAGGAGAAGATAATATTAGTGTTCAGTGAGAAACCACAAGGTCTCCTCTGAATACTTTTTATTTTCTTCTCCGAGGCTATGGGTCCCTATATATATATATATATATATATATATATATATATATATATATATATATATATATATATATATATATATATATATATATATATATGTCGTACCTAGTAGCCAGAACGCACTTCTCAGCCTACTATGCAAGGACCGATTTGCCTATTAAGCCAAGTTTTCATGAATTAATTGTTTTTCGACTACCTAACCTACCTAACCTAACCTAACCTAACTTTTTCGGCTACCTAACCTAACCTAACCTATAGAGATAGGTTAGGTTAGGTTAGGTAGGGTTGGTTAGGTTCGGTCATATATCTACGTTAATTTTAACTCCAATAAAAAAAAATTGATCTCATACATAATGAAATGGGTAGCTTTATCATTTCATAAGATAAAAATTAGAGAAAATATATTAATTCAGGAAAACTTGGCTTATTAGGCAAATCAGGCCTTGCATAGTAGGCCAAGAAGTGCATTCTGGCTACTAGATACGACATATATATATATATATATATATATATATATATATATATATATATATATATATATATATATATATATATATATATATATGTATATATATATATATATGTCGTACCTAGTAGCCAGAACGCACTTCTCAGCCTATTATGCAAGGCCTGATTTGCCTAATAAGCCAAGTTTTCATGAATTAATGTTTTTTTCGACTACCTAACCTACCTAACCTAACCTAACCTAACTTTTTCGGCTACCAAACCCAACCTAACCTATAAAGATAGGTTAGGTTAGGTTAGGTAGGGTTGGTTAGGTTCGGTCATATATCTACATTAATTTTAGCTCCAATATAATAAAATTGACCTCATACATAATGAAATGGGTAGCTTTATCATTTTATAAGAAAAAATTAGGGAAAATATATTAATTCAGGAAAACTTGGCTTATTAGGCAAATCGGGCCTTGCATAGTAGGCTGAGAAGTGTGTTCTGGCTACTAGGTACGACATATATATATATATATATATATATATATATATATATATATATATATATATATATATATATATATATATATATATATATGTGTGTGTGTATGTGTGTGTGTGTGAGAAAGCTGCATGAACGCGCAAGCCAACAGTTCTTTGTGATATATATGTATATATATATATATATATATATATATATATATATATATATATATATATACATATATATATATATATATATATATATATATATATATATATATATATATAAATATAAAGAAACTTGCATGAACCACAAGCAGGTCGTATCATTAAAGGTTCAAACCTTAGACTGACAGGGATAAGGAACACCTTGACAAGTCTAGCACTCTGATCGTGCAAGTTTCTGGTACAATAGGGGCTCGTGCTCTCTCATATAGGTGAACTATGTCATTGAAAACGAACTTCTGGTCTGTGTCTACTGAGGTGCTGTTGGGTCATTGCACCGTAATACCTCCGGCTACCAATGACTTTTGACACTCTGGTAGCTATTGGTCAGAGGTCATCACCACCGCCACCACCACCACCCCCCCGCCACCACCACCACCCCCGCCACCACCACCACCCCCCCGCTACCACCACCACCCCCGCCACCAACACCACCCCCGCCACCAACACCACCCCCACCCCCGTCACCACCCCCCACTACCACCACCACCCCCGCCACCACCACCACCCCCCACTACCACCACCACCCCCCACTACCACCACCACCCCCGCCACCAACACAACCCCCACCCCCGCCACCACCGCCACCACCACCACCACCACCACCACCCCCGCCACCACCACCACCACCCCCCGCCACCACCACCACCACCCCCCGCCACCACCACCACCCCCGCCGCCACCACCACCACCCCCCGCCACCACCACCACCACCCCCCGCCACCACCACCACCCCCCCACTACCACCACCACCCCCGCCACCAACACAACCCCCACCCCCCCACCCCCCCACTACCACCACCACCCCCGCCACCAACACAACCCCCACCCCCGCCACCACCGCCACCACCACCACCATCACCACCACCCCCGCCACCACTACCACCCCCGCCACCACCACCACCACCACCCCCCGCCACCAACACCACCACCCCCGCCACCAACACCACCACCACCGCCGCCACCACTCCCGCCACCACCGCCACCGCCACCACCACCACCCCCCGCCAACCCCCCCCCCCGCCACCACCACCCCCACCACCATCACCACCACCACCACCACCCCCACCACCACCCCCCCACCACCCCCACCACCACCACCACCACCACCACCACCACCACCACCACCACCCCCGCCACCACCACCACCACCACCACCACCACCACCACCACCACCACCCCCGCCACCACCGTCACCCCCGCCACCACAACCACCCCCCCGCCACCACCACCACCCCCGCCACCACCACCACCACCACCACCCCCGCCACCACCCCCGCCACCACCCCCGCCACCACCACCACCACCCCCCGCCACCAACACCACCACCCCCGCCACCACCACCACCACCCCCCCCACCACCACCACCGCCACCCCCGCAACCACCACCACCACCCCCTCCACCACCACCACCGCCACCCCCGCCACCACCACCACCACCACCACCGCCAACCCCGCCACCACCACCACCGCCACCCCCGCCACCACCACCACCGCCACCACCCCCGCCATTACCACCACCACCCCCGCCACCACCGCCACCACCACCACCCCCCCACCACCACCACCACCACCAACACCACCACCACCACCAACACCACCAACACCCCCGCAACCACCACCACCACCCCCGCCACCACCCCCACCGCCACCACCACCACCAACTCCCCCGCCACCACCCCCACCGCCACCCCCACCGCCACCACCACCACCACCAACACCCCCGCCACCACCCCCCACCGCCACCACCACCACCAACACCCCCGCCACTACCACCACCACCCCCGCCACCACCCCCACCGCCACCACCACCACCAACACCCCCCCCACCACCACCAACCCCCCCGCCACCACCACCACAACCACCGCCACCACCACCACCAACACCCCCGCCACCACCGCCACCACAACACAACACAATAGAGGCAGTAGAGAGAGACGGAGAACCTCTGGAGGGACAACAATAGACCCTCATTCTCGTCTCCTTCTCCCCCCCTCTCTCCCCCCTCCTCTTCCCCCCCAGCCCTTCCCCCCACCCCTTGTTCCCCCCCCCTCCCCTTCCCCTCCTCCCCCCTCTCTCCCCTCCTCTTCCCTCCCGCTTCTCTCCTCAGATGAGCCTCACAATTACCTTCGTATAGTTATTGTGGTGTATATTGTCTGGTGTATATTGTCTGGTGTATATTGTCTGGTGTATAGTGTCTGGTGTATATTGTCTGGTGTATAGTGTCTGGTGTATATTGTCTAGTGTATATTGTCTGGTGTATATTGTCTGGTGTATAGTGTCTGGTGTATAGTGTCTGGTGTATAGTGTCTGGTGTATAGTGTCTGGTGTATATTGTCTAGTGTATATTGTCTGGTGTATAGTGTCTGGTGTATATTGTCTGGTGTATATTGTCTGGTGTATATTGTCTGGTGTATATTGTCTGGTGTATATTGTCTGGTGTATATTGTCTGGTGTATATTGTCTGGTGTATATTGTCTGGTGTATATTGTCTGGTGTATATTGTCTGGTGTATATTGTCTGGTGTATATTGTCTGGTGTATATTGTCTGGTGTATAGTGTCTGGTGTATATTGTCTAGTGTATATTGTCTGGTGTATAGTGTCTGGTGTATATTGTCTGGTGTATAGTGTCTGGTGTATATTGTCTGGTGTATAGTGTCTGGTGTATAGTGTCTGGTGTATATTGTCTGGTGTATATTGTCTGGTGTATAGTGTCTGGTGTATAGTGTCTGGTGTATATTGTCTAGTGTATATTGTCTGGTGTATAGTGTCTGGTGTATATTGTCTGGTGTATATTGTCTGGTGTATATTGTCTGGTGTATATTGTCTGGTGTATAGTGTCTGGTGTATAGTGTCTGGTGTATATTGTCTGGTGTATATTGTCTGGTGTATAGTGTCTGGTGTATATTGTCTGGTGTATAGTGTCTGGTGTATAGTGTCTGGTGTATAGTGTCTGGTGTATATTGTCTGGTGTATAGTGTCTGGTGTATATTGTCTGGTGTATATTGTCTGGTGTATATTGTCTGGTGTATAGTGTCTGGTGTATATTGTCTGGTGTATAGTGTCTGGTATATATTGTCTGGTGTATAGTGTCTGGTGTATAGTGTCTGGTGTATAGTGTCTGGTGTATATTGTCTGGTGTATAGTGTCTGGTGTATATTGTCTGGTATATATTGTCTGGTGTATAGTGTCTGGTGTATAGTGTCTGGTGTATATTGTCTGGTGTATATTGTCTGGTGTATATTGTCTGGTGTATAGTGTCTGGTGTATAGTGTCTGGTGTATATTGTCTGGTGTATAGTGTCTGGTGTATAGTGTCTGGTGTATAGTGTCTGGTGTATATTGTCTGGTGTATAGTGTCTGGTGTATATTGTCTGGTGTATAGTGTCTGGTGTATAGTGTCTGGTGTATATTGTCTGGTGTATAGTGTCTGGTGTATAGTGTCTGGTGTATATTGTCTGGTGTATAGTGTCTGGTGTATATTGTCTGGTGTATATTGTCTGGTGTATATTGTCTGGTGTATAGTGTCTGGTGTATATTGTCTGGTGTATAGTGTCTGGTATATATTGTCTGGTGTATAGTGTCTGGTGTATAGTGTCTGGTGTATATTGTCTGGTGTATAGTGTCTGGTGTATAGTGTCTGGTGTATATTGTCTGGTGTATAGTGTCTGGTGTATAGTGTCTGGTGTATATTGTCTGGTGTATAGTGTCTGGTGTATAGTGTCTGGTGTATATTGTCTGGTGTATAGTGTCTGGTGTATAGTGTCTGGTGTATAGTGTCTGGTATATATTGTCTGGTGTATAGTGTCTGGTGTATAGTGTCTGGTGTATATTGTCTGGTGTATATTGTCTGGTGTATAGTGTCTGGTGTATAGTGTCTGGTGTATATTGTCTGGTGTATATTGTCTGGTGTATAGTGTCTGGTGTATATTGTCTGGTGTATATTGTCTGGTGTATATTGTCTAGTGTATATTGTCTGGTGTATACTGTCTGGTGTATATTGGTGGTGTATAATACCTGAAGTCATAGAGTTTCCTTGTAGTGTTACCTGGAGTCATACTAAGGGAAGCATCATGTCCTCCTCTCTCTCTCTTCCTCTCCCTTCCTCTGTTCCACCTCTCTCTCTCTCCCTCCTTCCCTCTTCCCCTCCCTCCCTCCCGCACTCTGGTATGGCTGGTATGGAAGCAAGATGGAGGAGATCAGTTCTTGGTAAAAGGTGTTTTCTGAGCGTTTTCTATTTTTATCCTAGGAGTGTTGCTGATCATTTCTCAACGGCCTCGTCGTCAGGGGGATTTTCTATGTATTCAGCCTTTTTATCCCAGGAGAGTTGTGGCGTGGTAGGGAGCCGGGCCGCGCGCCCTCGGGGCTCCCATCAGTTGGCGGCTCTGGGTGCGACAGTGACGCCGTGTCTACACTTTTATACGAGTTATCCTTCAAATTGTTTCATTTTCTCTCATTACCTTAAATTTTATAGTTAATGTTACGCCTTTTATGCTCTTTTGTTCCTTATGTCATTGTGTGAGTCCTTCTTGTGGGTGTGGAGGGAAACTCCTGTGGGCGGCGTGGGTGTGGAGGGATGCTCTTGTGGGCGGCGTGGGTGTGGAGGGAGGCTCTTGTGGGCGGCGTGGGTGTAGAGGGATGCTCTTGTGGGCGGCGTGGGTGTAGAGGGAGGCTCTTGTGGGCGGCGTGGGTGTGGAGGGATGCTCTTGTGGGCGGCGTGGGTGTGGAGGGAGGCTCTTGTGGGCGGCGTGGGTGTAGAGGGATGCTCTTGTGGGCGGCGTGGGTGTAGAGGGAGGCTCTTGTGGGCGGCGTGGGTGTAGAGGGAGGCTCTTGTGGGCGGCGTGGGTGTAGAGGGAGGCTCTTGTGGGCGGCGTGGGTGTGGAGGGAGGCTCTTGTGGGCGGCGTGGGTGTAGATGGAGGCTCTTGTGGGCGGCGTGGGTGTAGAGGGAGGCTCTTGTGGGCGGCGTGGGTGTGGAGGGAGGCTCTTGTGGGCGGCGTGGGTGTGGAGGGAGGCTCTTGTGGGCGGCGTGGGTGTCGAGGGAGGCTCTTGTGGGCGGCGTGGGTGTGGAGGGAGGCTCCTGTGGGCGGCGTGGGTGTGGAGGGAGGCTCTTGTGGGCGGCGTGGGTGTAGAGGGAGGCTCTTGTGGGCGGCGTGGGTGTAGAGGGAGGCTCTTGTGGGCGGCGTGGGTGTGGAGGGAGGCTCTTGTTGGCGGCTTGGGTGTAGAGGGAGGCTCTTGTGGGCGGCGTGGGTGCTGATGGAGAATGGCAAACAATAATATTATAGCAGGAAATCAACCTTGAAATAACCAACCACAGGTCAGAGCACTTTTGAGATTCTGTGACAAATTCTCGCTCAATCAGCAGATCACAGAACCAACTAGGAACGAAAACACACTAGACTTGTTATTCACAAACAATGATGAACTAATCAGAGACATTACAATCTCAGATACTTCATACTCAGACCATAAGCTCATTAAAGTGCGAACTAGCATAAATAACGGTAGTAGGTCTAAGAGACCCAACAAGCGAGAAGGAATATTCAATCAATTCAATTTCAACAATAAGAGGATTGACTGGGAAAAATATATATAGACCTTGCAAACATTCAATGGGAGACGATCTTAAGCGACAAAACACCCACACAGGGAATAGCTCAACTGACAGCTGAAGCTTACAAGGTCTGCTTGAAGCACGTGCCTGTGAGGAGGGGCAGAAAGAGGACCACTCTAGAAAGAGAACGCAGACGACTGTACAGGAGAAGGAAAAAATAACGGAAATGCTTCGGCAGACACAACTATCACAAGCAAGGAAAACAAGCCTAAACAGGGAGATCGAAGAAATAGAACAAACGTTGAAGCGATCATATGAGTCTGAGGAAATGGAATTGGAACAGAAAGCTATACAAGAGATAAAGAAAAATCCAAACACAAATTTTCACATACGCAAAAAAAAAAAAAAACAGATTTGGACTTTTACTTACAACTGAAGGTACGTACACAGAGGACAACAAAGAGATTAGTGAAATTCTAAGAAGCCAGTATGAGGCTATGTTTAGCACACCAATAAACAACATGAAAGTTGATGACCCAGACAGCTTCTTTATGAATGACATTCAAGCTGCAGATAATATAACGGATATTACCACAAACTCGGAAGACTTTGAAAGAGAAATTGATAATATGCCTATGCACTCAGCTCCTGGGCCTGACTCATGGAATTCAATATTCATAAAGAAATGTAAAGTACCAGTAGCGAGAGCACTCAGCGTAATATGGAGAAAGAGCCTGGATACAGGGGAGATACCAGCAGCACTTAAATCTGCAGATATAGCTCCTCTGCACAAGGGGGGGAGTAAAGCCTTGGCAAAAAATTATAGACCAGTTGCACCAACATCACACATAATAAAAAGTGAAAGAGTGATTAGGAATGAAATCGCCAGTTTTATGGAAAACAGTGAACTTTACAATCAAAGTCAACATGGGATTAAAGCAGGAAGATCTTGTCTTTCTCAGTTACTCACAACTATAACAAATTCAGAAGTATTAGAAGAAAATTAAAATGCAGATGTTGTATACACAGACTGAGCAAAAGCATTCGATAAGTGTGGGCATGGAGGTTATCTTGAGATGATTTCGGGGCTTTTTAGTGTCCCCGCGGCCCGGTCCTCGACCAGGCCTCCACTGATAGCACACATGGAGTAATAGCACACAAAATTAAATCAATAGGAATAATGGGTAAAGGTGAAGGGAACTATCAGGAGACAGTGCCAAGCCATTACGACTATATAGTACTGGGAAGGGGTCAGAATAAGGATTTATGATGGGACGGGGGGAAGGAATGGTGCCCAACCATTTGGACGGTCGGGGATTGAACGCCGACCTGTATAAAGTGAGCCGTCGTTCTACCGTCCAGCCCAAGTGGTTGGGCAATAACGGGTAAAATGGGGCGTTGGTTTTTGAACTTCTTGTCAATCAGAATACAAAGAGTAACACTGAATCAAGTAAGATCAAGTCCAAGTGCATTTAATTTTATTATTATTATTATTATTATGTCCTACCACAGACGTGGCCGGACATTTACAATGCTAACCAGCATATATACATTTTTCTTCTGTCCTCCATGGACAGGGTTAGAGAAGTGTTAAACATATAGTTCAGGGATTTATTGAACACTCAACCACAGGTGATTGTAGTGCTTTTAACATACTAATCTAACCTACTTAAGTAAATATATAGATACACAGATTTACGTCTGCCCTACATAAAGTGTTCGATGTGTCTTTTACAGTGTCATTAATGTGCAGTGAAAAGCTCTGTACCCCAGGGCACAGTCCTTGCACCGCTGCTATTTCTCATTCTTATCTCGGATATAGACAAAAATACTAGTCACAGCTTCGTGTCATCCTTCGCAGATGATCCAAAAATCAGCATGAAAATTTTCTCTGTAGAAGACACTGAAAAACTACAAGTTGATAGTAACAAAGTCTTCGATTAGATAACGGAAAATAACATGATGTTTAACGGTGATAAGTTCCAGGTGCAGAGGTATGGTGGCAACGAGGAAGTTAAACGAATCACAGGGTACAGGACACAGACAGACAGACAGACTCATTGAAGGAAAGCAACACGTAAAAGATCTGGGAATTATGCAGGCGATGAGTCACAATTAACGTGGCTGAAGTATGTTGACCAGACCACACACTAGAAAATGAAGGGACGACGACGTTTCGGTCCGTCCTGGACCATTCTCAACTCGATTGGGAATTATGTTGTCTGACGACCTGATATTTAGTGAACATATCCGAGTTGTGGTGGATATGTGGATCTGCGGGCCGCTCCAAGCAACAGCCTGGTGGGCCAAGCTCTCACAAGTCGAGCCTGGCCTCGGGCCGGGCTTGGGGAGTACAAGAACTCCCGAAATCCTCTCCAGGTACCCTCAGGTAGGTTAATGAAATATTGGCCACCAGAGATGAGGTCGAGGTAATAATGGTCATTAGATATCAGGTCAATGTAATATTGGCCTCCGAAGGTTAGGTCAATATAATGTTAACCACCAGAGGTCAGGTCATTGTAACATTGTCCACCAGGATGGCAGGTTACCTGGTTGATACCTGGTTGAAGGTGAAGGTAAGAGAGGTGTAGTGGGGTCAAGACGGGCCAGGTCGGCGGGACAAGGAGGGTGCCCACTCTCCTCCCAATATAGTCTCACAACCTGTTGAAGCAACCACACACCGGCCAGTTTTCTTCCTCCATTTACTGGGAGGTAAAACGCTTTGTGGGGGGGCCACTGGCGTCCTGGGGCCTCCCCCCCCCTCCCCCGGCCGCCCCCGAGTTCTTTGTCTGGTTAGCGACAGTGTGGTGAGAGAGAGTGAGAGAGAGAGTGAGAGAAAGCACCGGGCTTGTGTGTTATTGGGGAGAGGTTGGTCGAGGCACTCACTGGGATTAAGCTTTTTCCCTCCATGTGTCGTCTGCGCTACTTGGCCTGTCCTGTGCTTCCTCTTGGCTGGGTTTACCCTTAACAATGATGAAATGGTAAACTGGTGTTTGCGTGGCAGGTTACAATGATCTGCGGGGGTGATCTACATGTGTGTGTGTGTGTAAATGATAGGGTTATCCGGCGGTGCCCGGGTCTCTCTCTACCTCGTCACCAAATCTTCCTTTTTCCTAATTCCTTCCATGTTATATCTTTCCTCTCTCATCCCCACCCCCCCCCCCCCTCTCTCTCATCCCCACCCCTCCTCCCCCCATCTCTCTTCTCTCCCTCCCCCCCCCATCTCTCTCATCTCCACCCCTCCTCCCCCATCTCTCTTCTCTCCCCCTCCCCCCCCCATCTCTCTCATCCCCACCCCTCCTCCCCCATCTCTCTTCTCTCCCTCCCCCCCCCCATCTCTCTT